>JBBPNG010000099.1:0-42052 GCA_038091095.1 Leccinum incarnatum
ATGAATGAGGAAAATTGCACCTGCCTTTATACCCAGCCTGAGAATACCCCCTATCCAACATAACTAGCAATCGGGAGCCATCAGGACAGGATGGCAAAAAGTGTCCATCTTCTGCTGACCATAGTTTCGGCAAAATGACGAACCGTTGAATCATCCATTGGAAGTGTGGTTGCGCTCGTTCATGAGCGCATCCAATCAAAATGTTCAGGTTTCTCGTGACGTTTGCAATCAGCAAAGAAAGTGGTGGCGCCTTACGTTCTTGATCTGGCGTGACGCTTTCCAGCGTCTCGAAACTGTCAAACAATGTTATTGAGGCGCGAAAAGGATGGATCCGATGCAATTCCCATGCCGTTCGACTGTCAAGAGCACTCTGGCGATACCCGACGACTATACAACGCGGGCGAATTGAGAAGATCTGAAAAATTCACGGTTGTATGGCATCTTTCATATATGGGGTACTATCACTAGTCATGCCATCATGAGAAGCGCCAGCGCTTGTCTAGAACAAGAAGCTGCTTACCGAAAATCGGCGGTCGACGATGGATGATTAGAAGGGCCCACCGAACGGTGGCTCGAGAGGAGCTCGCCAGGAGGTTGATTCAATGATGCCGTAAAGATGATCACGGTACGCGCGTATGTGATTTGACCCAAGTGCTCTGGAAGTAAGTACTGAGTAGCAGTTGCCAGTGAATACGAGAGGCATGTGATCTTTCTTCGCAATAAAAGTGATCCCGAGTCTCCGTTTTTCGGTCGTGTCAATCTGCGTCATGAGCATGACACTGCGGTGAGTTCTGTATGGAAGAGGAGAAATCCGTCCTTTGTTCGACCCCTCTACTCATATCAGCGCTCGCTGGTGCTTCCTCGAATCAATAATGCTGTCGGACCGATGTTGACACATCTCGGAATAATTTCGAAGTACCAATTTCATCATACAGTGTTTGATGTGCATACTGCCCACATATTCTGAGAGGCATGACGGAAAGCGAATGAAAATGTGAAAACAATGAGCGAGACTATGACTACGCTGGAGCGGAACGCTATATGGGAGGTGGAGACGCGAAGTGAAGTACTTGGGCAAAAGCAAGAAAGGTGAGCGACTTCGCTTCTCACGCTTACTAGCGTCGGCCTCCCGGGCCGGAGTCCGAAGTGCCTCGACTGGTCGTGTGCTTGGAACTCCGTCACCTTGTCGTCGCCCCGTCGTATCACACACTATCAAATCTCTCCATTGGCGCCCTGTCACTACGCGCGTACCATTTTCGGGATTGTCGCGCAAGAATCTAAGATGAATGGCTCACGGGACACAAATTAATTAATCAAAAAGATGATCGGCTCGTCTGCACCGGTTGCCACTTGGAAACCCTTCATTCATCCGTTTACAGCGTCCGGCCAGGAAGTGGAAGTCCGAGTCTTTGGTGCTGTGCTTCGCTTGTCTTATGGTCACTCGGATCGAGGACGATCACAGTCATATCTTAATGCGAACAGCATCTTTCGACCAAAATTGTCATTTCCATTCTCATCATCTGACAAGAAAGGATGAGAAATGACCATCCGAATGCCACGGATATCACTTCGCTGGCTCTCGAACCAGAATTCAAGCTCTTGAAGCTAAAAACGTCATACCAGAATAATGGTGAATGCTCTGCCCACAATTGCTCACACGATGTCCTCCTTGGTCAGCCCAAGTGTGCAGGCCCACCAGGGAAATCGACTTGCGCGGAAAAGATGTTATGTGACACGAGCAACTCAGCGAACTCGGAGATGATTCTACAAACAACAACCGAGCTGCTAATACGACGACGACGACCAACGTACACAGTCACTTCGGGAAAGGAAAGGCATAGGTATAATCACAACTACCGTACACGAACCAAGAACACTGACTTTTTTTTTTTTTCGCTTTTCACTTTTCCTTCTTTTTTGTGCTTTTCTGGGACCTTGAAAAATACGGTGAGAGGAACAAGTCAAACGAGGTCGAAGACCGGCAAGATGATTATGCGAGTTTCGCAGCGAGCGACGCCTGTCCAAGATGGAATTGCATGCTACCTGGTTAAGGCCAAGTGTTCGGCCCAGCAGCCTTGAACGTCGGAAGCGGAGATGGGTTTGGCTTTCCCCCGATATACGGATAGTCCGGAGCCACGTAGAGCGGCCAGCCATCGTTCCCTGGAGGAGAGTCTATAGCCTGAGCAAGATGCAAGATCGGGCTACGTTGAAATTATCGCAGGTTAAATGATCGATCGTCGTCCCAGTGTACCCGTGAAAAAATAACTTACGACAAGGTAGTCTCCGTCATCGCAAGCCTCCACTGAATGCTGGGTGGGGGGATCTTCGAACCATCGCCAGACCATGTCACCTCCAACGTCAAGTTGGCGGTGTATCCAGGTCGTGCGCCAGTAAAGTGGACACCCGCAAACTGGGTTTGAATGTCAACCATGTCAGGATTTCGCGCGAAAAACGAGCACTTACTGGAGGTGTTTTAGGATCAGTGATGATGCATTTCTGTGCAACGCATCAGTATTGAGAGGAAGAAATGAATCGAATGGACCTACGCCGAAGACCGTCCCATTGGGGAAAACCTTGTTGCCATCGCACACCAAGCTCCCTAGCAAAATTATTAGTCAGTTAGTTTCGCATAACAAAATCTGCGGGGTCCAGAACGAACATGTGCTTCCGGCCGGAATGTTCTCGTTGTCGCACTCGACAACGACAGTCCAGAACGAGCAATAAGAAGAGGCGTCGGGAATATAAAGCTGAGTGCTGCAAGACCAGGTCCAGGTTAGCTGCCCACCAGGCACGCAGGGCTCCCAGCTGATGTTTCTCCAGCACATCAGCGGGTTGGTCAAAACCCAAGCCTCGAAATCAGCCACTAAAATAACCTGTGGCCACTGCACCATAGCACAGTCTTAGTGAGTGTTTCAAAATACAAACGGGTCGCATAATTTTGCATGTCATCGGTTGGCCAACCAGGGTATACTGGGCAGTCTTGACGCTTCTGACGCACCTCCCCGATCAAGCAGTAGTGGCCATTGGGATTTGGTGGATTGCTGATCATAAATGGCTTTTCGAACAAGTAAAATTGGTTGGGATTTGCGACTGAGATGCTTTGGTCGTTGACTATTCCCTGACTTCCAAAGACCTGCGCTTGAAGACCCTCCTTCAACATTTGCGATGGGTAATTGACAGTACTTATAGGCACGCCAAATAGCCTTCCCTGGAGGTCAATTCCCGCGAGCTTGCTGTGACCGCGCATGTAAAAGTAATTGTTTGCGTTTCCAACGATCTCGATATTGTTGGCAGTCGAATAATCCACAGCTGGGTTTTGCAGAATGGTCACAAAGTCTTGAATGGATGGATCGGTACCGATGGGCTGGACGTCTGTAAGTCATCGCTGTAAGTAGCGACGCGTGCGCAAAAAAAAGAAAACTTTACCAGGGGATTGACCGATGGGAATGTGCGGGAACTTGTTAGTGTCTGACAGCACGGCTCGAGTCCACCAGCCTGTGGCTGGATTGGTGACCGGAATGGATCCCGGGCCGGAGCCTGCCAGTGCCTTAGCATCAACTTTGTCTCAGGCGCTGTCCTGGGACCTCAGCTGCGATGCAGCAGGACTTGCGAACCGAATATTGCGAGTCGGATGTGGTTCAAAGATGATGTTCAGAGCACCCAGCAATGGCGCGTTGAGTAAGCCGGCCTTGGATACCTTGAGAGAGAGACCAGAGTATGGATCAAAGTGTGGATTCTCGGCAGGAGCGAATATGTTCAGCATCAAGATTCCGTCGTAAGATGGCTCGAGAGTAACCGCGCGTTCTCTGAAGAACTCGAAAGGGACACGTGGTACCGCAATCCTTCCGCGGTCGTCTACCAAGGACACTTCCAATCCATGGGGGACTGGAGTACCAGTGTTCCACTATAAAAATGAAAAGGCGTCAAGATTTTTGTGTACGTGCACAAAAACAACAAGCATACATACATCGAGGCGGAAAGTGAGCGCCACAGGCAACTTACCAATCATACGGAGTCGAGTGGTTGCGGAAACCTGCCTCAAAGTAGGGTCTGCTACGATTACCTGGAGTGATGGGTAACAGTTAGATAAAGTCCTCTCCGAGGAACGAGCACTGAATCTTTAGCATTGTAGAAAGCAAATTATTCCAAGTACTGTGGGCCGCCTCTGCATCAGTCGGTTTCTGGATTTCTCCGTCGCCTGACACTAATGCGCTGCTTGGACTGATCGTCCGGTTCAAGTGAAGTCTGACGCATTGTCTGGCGTCTGACACTAACTCACAAACAACTTGGAGACATAAACATTGTTATTGAGTACTTACCTGAAGTAAATCTCCAACTTCGGAGTTATCTGATACCCCAGTGACATTTCTCCGAACCGGAAGGATGGTGCAAAGTCTTATAGAGCCTGCCATCACCGCCGATAGCAAGCTCGGGACCAACTCGGGACCAGCGGCACGGTGTACTAGGCTGCTATTATCTTGCCGTCAAGCAGCCAACTAAGAACTTAGTTACTCACTGCAAATTGGACGATGACGAGCAAATGCCGACTACTTACCAAACCTATGTAAGATGCGCCGGCGCCGAAGCATACGGTCTGACTCACCATCCGACGGAACGCCGAGCAGCCGAATCGACTTCCAAAACGTTTGAGTTTGAGCCCCCGGGCCATCCGGGGAGTCCAATCCATTCATAACTCTTGGCTTCGAGCAAAAAAAAAGGAATCTAGTGTTCTTCGCCGGGCCGTTCTGAAACTGCTGATGGGCCACTATGATACCGTTGACAGTGTCAGACCACTCCGTTCAAACATGATGAACGATCAATCGCAACGTATTGTTTTGGTACTAATGAGCAAACTGAGCCAGGATACGGCAAATCAGAACAATTTCAGCTATACTTGAGGAGATGACAGGACAACACAAGATATTGAAACGAGAGTGGTAGGAGGTCCATGCGGCGTTTGAAGCTTTGAAGACCCAACACGGTCGGCGCCTCTGAGACAGACACAGAAATCAATCAAAAACGGAAACATACAATAACAGACTAGTAGCTAGGAGAAGGATGTAACTGATCAGTGCATCTGTTCGTTGCCACACTATAATGGCAAAAAGATGCACCAAATGAAATCTGATATTCCTACTTGCATTCCTCAACATCCTCGTTTGCCTCCACCCTGATCTTGTCGTCAACATATTCGGGGGGAGGAACAAAAAGTGCCTCGGGAACTTGTTCGTACACAATGTATTCGCGGTCAAGGGTTTCTTCACCACGCTCACCGCGGATGGTGCGGAAACCAAGGACGGAGAGAACCCAAAACATCCTCAAAAGAACGCCGATACCACAGCCTAATCACACAATGAACATCAGAGGAGAAACAGAGTGACGTGTCATTACTCACCAAGAACAAAAGCCACTGCACGACCCTCCCAGGGGCCAAGTGATTTGATGGCCCGGTGGATGCGCTTCAGGAAGCTCTTGTGGCGCTCCCCGTGATGATGATGGTGACCATGACGGTGATGATGACCGTGGTGTTCATCATCTCCATGATCTTCATGTTTGTGGCCCCGGTGCTTCCCGTGTTTGTCATCATCGCCTTCTTCTTCCTGTGAATCAAGCATGGCGTTGTTGTTGGGGTAACCAACAGGAAGGATGTGGACCCTTGGTACTGCAATATCTGCCTCGATGAGTGGCATGCCCAGGGCATGGCGGAATGCGTTTGTCACGCGGAGAGCTTTCTCGCGCAGCGAGGCTCCGCAGAAGTGGCGAGAGATGCCTTCCTTCTTTCCTTCGGGAGTAGGGCTCATGAGAACCGCGGGACGGACGATGCGAGCGACGTTGTCATCGTTCCCGTTTACGTTGGCGTTCGCCAATGCATGGCCAAAGCGAATGTTGGCATTGGTGGGATTCTCGATGACACGGATCGGCTCTGCCAAAACGAGGCCGACTGTAGATAGAAACGAACGGTCGAGTGAGCACCAGAAGCGAGTACTAGGAAAATAGCGCCTTACCGACACTCGCCGCAGTTAGGAGTGTGGATAAGATAGAGAGACGCATGCTTGTGAGCGTCCTTGCTAGTTGCTAGTTTGTCTTTATCGAGTGGACGAGATCAGAAGGATATACAAGAGAGAGATGTGATGGAAGGATGTAGCTAGGAGTAAGGATATTCGGTGCTGGACGGGTCTGACTGGGTTCACACTCCGACAAACCACCAGACTGAAATGCGATGCCCTCCGCAGCCAGGCATGGCCGTCTATTTCTAGCACTTGCTACACACGTTTTGCTATGACTAACACTTTCTGATGCTGGTCCATCAACAAACAATCCAGAGGTTTCAAGCATTTCCCCGCCAGCGCTATATTTGGTCTCGGACCCGATGAACGCGCCTGATCGCTGGGATCCACGAGGATGTGAGCCAGCCACTTTCCAAGCTGTATGTGTCATACTGCGGATGTTTGCCTGCAAACGTCCAAGCGTGAGCGTGAGCATCCGCAGTCCGGCAAGATTCCGTTACTCACGCTGTGACGCTGAACTTGAGCGAAGTAAATACGATAGTCAGTTTGACCGCGTTCCCTACTAATTCTGGCCAGCCCTTTTCATCGAGCAAGACCATTCCATCGTCCTCCTCTCCATGTAGTCGGTAAAAGCGAGCGTAAACTGAGACCTCGGGTTTGTACCTAAATTCCGATATCCACCAGTCATCTTTGGTGGCGAAGCGTTGAATAAACATATCTATTGCTTTCTATATGTTGGATTCGCATCAGTACTATAATTGTCCCAGGATATTCTGGCAGGAGTACCCACGCGATGACTCATTGCCTGGAGTGCGGCTCTACCGAATGCACGTCTCTCGTTTCTACAAGTCACTATGACCTGTGGCGGTAGTTGGTGTGCCGAAGTAACAAACTGGTGAAGGATGGTGATTGCTGAGACAATATCTGCTGGCAACGCCGGGACCTGCGACTCAGAGAGTCTCGGAGTCGAGGTCACTCGACTCATGGTGAGGCTGAGATAAGACCCAGTGCGCCTTCGAAGGTAAGAAGAGCCCCGGCCTCGTGGTCCCTCTGACTTTCCGTGCCGTCTCTGTAGATATTCCGCCTTATTAGTCAACAAGGTCTGATGGCGTAGTTGGTTATCGCATCTGTCTAACACACAGAAGGTCTCCTGTTCGAGCCAGGGTCAGATCATATTTTTTTCCACGTCCGTTGCCATGACTAGGAGGCAGTCACTACCACTGAGATATCGATGTTCAAGCGTTAATCACTACACAGGTAACAGAGATTCCCCGTAAATTAGATTTACATTGCAAGTGTCTGAGAATTGGCAGACGAATTTGGCTTCCTTTTTACGCCCGCCGAGGCATCGGCTCAACCGGCGCGTGTTTCTTGGTCTGGGCGTGTCAAATGTTCGGACAGTTCCCAGAGGCGCAGCCCTGCTCAGTTCTTACTCACTTTCTCACTCGAGCCTCGCATGGCACTCAACTTGACTGCGGGTTCGCTTTTCACCCTAAGGCGACGCTATTTCTCGACGAGAGTGATCGCCCTGGGCGCACTCATCACCTTGGCGATCATTGTCTATACCTTTTCGTCATCGCCCGAGTTCTCTCTCCCGAACTCGATTTCTGAGGGACGTCAACGGAGTACGTGTTCCCCAGATGCGTGGTCCTCGGGGAACTGGGTGTACAGTCCAAACACCGACCTCCCTGAGCTCACGGATCGGGATCAGGCGCTCGTTTTTGCGGGGTTCGAGGGATGTGCAGCAGACCGGGAGTACTATTGGCATTTGGGGACGGACAATCCTGAGCAATCGGGCAGATTCCCCGCCGTATCCTCCTACAAGTGGCAGCCGTCATCGCAATGTGATGTTCGGCCACGCAATCCTACAGCCATGGTTAAAGATATGGTTGAAAAAGGTGGTTGGTTGTTACTAGGTGGTGCGTTTTCTTCTTCTTGTTGTTATTGTTCGCACACATCGTCTTGACATGACCGGATGGCTAGATTCGATTACCGAGAACCACTTCTTTTCGCTGTCGTGTCTTCTATACCCACACGTCCGTGCGACCCCCAATTACACCGAAAATCCGTATTTCGACAGGGCATGGCCACAGAGACTGTATCTCTCGCCCACGTCCCCTCTGTTGCTCGAACTCGACTTTCCAGCTGATTTTTCGATCGAGACCACTCCCCTCGTCACTTTCCGCCGCGTTGACCTCCTACTTACCCGGGACGAGCTCCAGACACTATACGAAGGTACCTTGATCGATGAGGAGATAGAGGACGAAGATCCCACTTCCACCAATGGTACCACAAATTCCCTTTTCAGCGAAGAAGAGACGTGGTCGTTGTCGCCTTCGGAGTATATGCCCATCTTCTTGGCTTCGCCACCAGAGGGAAACTTTGGTACCATGGTCGTGAACACGGCCGGGCATTGGACGACCACGTTGATGAGCGCGTTCCGTGACGAGGAAGCCGGCGAAAACGCAGGGTATGGGATCGAGGGCGTCAAAGCATTCTTCAAGATTGCCATGCGATCGTGGGCGGAGCAGGTCCAAGGCGCGATTGACGATTACCGGCGTAACGGTGGCACGCAACAGAAACAAGTTGTCGTGAGAGCCTACCTGCCCGGTCACGAAGACTGTCATGATTTCCGCAAGCCGTGGACGGAGATCGCGCCGTACAACTGGAAATGGTACAACTGGCCATGGATCAAGGACTTTAATGCAATCTTTGAGGTGAGTGCTACCATCACCTTTGGCAATGCGAGCGCGCGTCATGTTCACGTTCATTACTGACTATATTGTGATGGCAAACAGGAGCTTCTCGCGACATCTGAATTCCCTGACATCTTCTACCTACCCATCGATCGTCCTGCACGTCTTCGACCCGATGCGGTTCGTCACCTGATCCCTTCAATTTCCATGTATCTCGCGCTCATACTTCCATTCTAGCATGCGCCCAGTGACTGTCTGCACATCATGACCGGCGCCGGCGTTCTTGAAGGATGGTCGCACTATATTTGGCACTTTGTCACGCGAGAAGTCGGTGGAAGGATAAGATAAGGACAAAATGGAATGTAAGAAAACGAAAGATGCCCCTCTGGATTATCTATGGGTCATCATCTGTAGATAGAAGATCGATGAACTTCGCGATGCGTTGTGGACGTTTTAGATTCAGTTCGGTCTCTACAATACTTGCTTTTCTAGCCAGATCATGCTACCACGCTCACTCTTACCACTTATCTATCTCTTGTTGTTGGTCAGCGGTCCGGCCGGTCAGCGCTCGTGTTCGTGAGCAGTTTGGATGCGATGATTGGTAATTGCGCCGGTGATCAGTTTCATACAGTTGCGCGCGTACGGAAACCAATCTAACCTGGTGAAAAAAATATGACATGAATACTTCAGCCTACATACCTACCTCTGGGAAATAATTGCACGCCGTTGACGATTCCGAGTGTTTAACAGGGGCTGTCTCCAACACCGGCCGGGCCGGCGGATTCCCATCTTATTCTATTGTTTGTGTTTGAAAGCTATCGGCGTGGCAACTTCTCCATGGACGGGCTGGTCACCAGACTAGTTTGAAAGGGTTTTCGGCGGAAGTGGGATCACCACAGTGGCACGACTACATACCTTAAGTCGTTACGGACTACCCGCGTTTACCGCGATCGATGAAACGCATATGAAAATCTGTGGAGCCTCGGTTTACTTCAAGTAACAAGTTTATCCTACGATTGCGGGGGGGAAAGGGGGGCGCCCCGGGCGGAGGAAGTGGACATGCCATGCTGCCACATGTTCATCATTCGGACGACGTCAAGACGGTCTAGGCATACATACAGTAAGTACGTACCTGCTATGAATATACTCATATGTAATGGGTGTTCTGTCTAGAAACGTCAACTCGATTAGCGGCTTTTATAGTACCTGGTTGGGTTGATCACTGTCTGGTCATTTCAATTCAAGGTCACCTGGCTATCATGTCATCTGCTTATCTTTCATCCGATTATCTGGACAGTGGCGGTCACTATACGGCGCGGAATCTAGAAGCCGAAGGTAAGAAGATTCCAGGCATTCGCTTTGGAGGACATGGGAGCATATGGAACCAAGTTTGTAATGCAGCCCGAACCACCGGCGGGTTCAAGTTGCCGGCCACCATTCGATGTTTGGAAGGTGGTTTCCTGGACAGGTGGAGAATACATTGAACTTTAATATGCACAAGAATGAAATGATTGGGGGGGACGCAAATATAGTCTAGTTCGCCACTGGCCACTGGTGGCCGCTGTTAACCGACTTGACTTATCATGGGCGGCAAAATGGGCGATTGCTTGATTGATTCGACCGTGGTTTACAGTAACGGGCGGTAGTGGCGCACGCGCGCACAAGCACTTTGAATGATCAGGATGATGATGTCATTGCAGCGATGGCAGCGGCAAGGAGGGTATTTCCCATAGTTCGCGCGAGGCGCGGTTCTGTGGGTGAGACGTGATGAGAAGAAATACAAGGACCAAGGTATACATCCGACAACGACGGAAGATAGAAGTACAAAGTTCCGCACAGGAAAATAGCATGGCAACGGTAACAACAACAATAACGAAATAAAAATGCGACGCGACAACAGCGGTAAAAGCGAAAAGCGAAAGCGGATTGTCCATGTATGTATTGGTATGTATTCTAGTGGGAAGATTAGTTTCAAGTTGGGACTTGAATCGGCGGTTCAGGGCGCACGGCGGACATGAAACACGCGGTGCGTTAGCATTAGTAGATGGAGGTGGCAACTATCGGATGTTGGGCGGCCAGGACGCTTTCAGAAGAGAGCTCGCGCCCGTGGAGCACGCGGGGCGACGAGTGCCCAGCCATGCGCACGGGCGGTGGAATGACCATGTGCGCCGGGTCGGACCGTGGGGAGCGCATTACATCTTCCATAGACGGGTATTGTGTATGGCTACGTGAGGTGTCGTAACTTGGTGGTACATCGCGCTGCCTCTGCGATGCCTGCTTGATAGATATTACACTCTGACATAGTACATGTATTCATGAAAAGACTTACGGGCGTGCCGGTATTGTTTCGCGAGACACCCGCAGCCGACAGAGGTGTGCGAGCGCCAGCGGAGCCGGAGTGTTCGGGTACGGGTGACATACCACGAATGGCTCGTGCCTGCTCAGGAAAGTGCTGCGTCATGGGGGTCGACGCGATGCTGGGCAAGTTTTCCCCTATCTGGATAACGCTATCCTCCTCATCCTGGTCCTCACGCGCGGCTTCCAAAGCCTCGAGAGGTTGGGTGTCTACATGTCCGTTACTGCTGGCCCCGTCTGGGCCGTCTACGAGCCACCGTCTATTAGGCTCTGCAGACTTGACCTGCCGGGGTCGTGACCAAATCCACCACCAGCGGAATCCGCGTCGTTTGGAACACGGCGGAGGCGAATCCGGGTGGCTTTTAAACGGTGTGTAATCAAGAGCATAGCTCGATGTTAACGGCACCCGTGAGTCGGTGGAGCCAGATCGAGGCGGGCGTGTTCTGCCAAAATCGGGCATCAACCCATGGCTAGACAAGCGCATGGAGTTGTCCAGCGTGGTGGGCATGCTCGAGGGGTGGACTCTGTTTCGCCTGGGCCGCCGAGGGAAGAACATCTTGGTGGCCCAGCCAGAGTGTACTGGGCGATAGTCGTAGGCCCGTGAGCGCTCACGGCCCGGTCGTCGTTGCCAGATGATGTAGGCCACAAAAATGAGAATTAGGGCGCCACCCACGATGGCCGGTGTGACTATCTGCATGGTTCCCCACTGACTGCCGTTCACATTGGTATCCCCCGGGCCATTGCGAGCCTGGGGAAGACGTTAGTGCGTCGAGACACATTTCATAATGTGGGATATCCGTACAGAAAGCCACTGCGATGTCATGAGCGAGGATGTCGGAAAAAGACAAGCTCGACTTACCTGTGGTTTTATCGGCGTAGTCACCATTGCATGTATTGAAGGAGGGAAAGGGGGGAGGAGACGAACTTGAGGTTAATTAGAAAGCGAGATATGGCGCGGGGAACCTCGGGTGCGTTCATATATGGGGAAGATTGTTTATCCGCCAAGAAGCTGGATCAATGATGTTAGTAACGACAGCCAGATCACCCAATCCGTCGACTTTCCAAAGTCCTTTCCGTCGGAAACGAGCGCGATCTCCTCCCATCGATATATCTGTCTTGTCCAGTTCAAAAACCGAGTCCAAGATCCCGATCTTGGTTTGCCATACTTCCGCTTGACTGGATGTCACTGGGGGAACTAAAGAGTAGCCGAATACCCGCCGTGCTTTCTCCGCCGGCGTCCAGTGTCCGGTAACTCACTGGGTTTGATGGCGTGCAGTAGAACGGCAAATCCCGTCGAGACAGTCTAGTTGAAACAACGGAACTTCACTCGGAATGACAGCCTGCTACTATGTATACTACCCGCCGTCGTGTGATGACCCCATCCTCCCTAAACACGCGCATCAAAAGTCCGTCCCATGTGGCGCATTCATTGTGGTAATGCAGCGACCGCCACACCGTGTGTCGCTCCGACTCGATCGGCCTGCGATCGCCGATGCGGCTTGTCTTTAGCCTGGGGCTCTGTACATCATTTCAAGGTACCATTGAAATTTTTGAAATCTGGCTGCAATGGTTGAAGATTCCCATGCAGCCTGTGTCTAGGTCGTACTAGCTCAGGGTGCAGCCAAAACTCGGGCATGATTTAACCGGTGATGATGATTCCCACCAGCCTGTGTTCGACGCTAGCGCTGATGCGGCCGCCTGCATAATTTCGCGGAGTAGCCTGATTCGGGAAGGTCGTCGAATTTCGAGCCTAAAGGGTATCGATGAGCTTATCAGATATCTCAAGACAGTTGGCGCGGTGAGGATACAGTCGCCATCAGCAATTTCGACCCGGACACGTGTCGGACTGTCCTTGCTGGTACGTAGCTTTCATTGAATAACCTCATTCGGAAGGTGTTGTACCCGCGAGCGTTGTACATACCTGCCAGTGGAATCCCTGATGGTCAAGCAAACCCCAAGGTCCCCAACAGTTGTTTATTATTGACAGGGCTATCAGGTCGTACCTGGTTATTGATACATCGCGATCAACCTGGGAAACGTTCGTCGCGGATTCAACCCTACTAGTACACACTAAAGCGGCCGTTCGACACAGCGGCGCGTGAAGCGTGAGGCTCGGCGAAGATCATCGATTTCGTTAGCACGCACTGCAGAAGCAAAAAGGGAGATCGGTCAATAACGAAACTGCCCAGGGCCGACACCAAGAGTCCACGCACCACCCCTCAATTTCGCAAATATGAATCGGTGAGTATCCTTCGATGTCTGTCAAAAAGCAGAAATATGAAGAAAAAAGCAGTGATACGCCATGGGACCTACTGATTTGGAAGGACCCTTGATGTCCTCTAGTAGAATTAGCGTCGTCAAGTGACAATGTTTGCGAGTGTCCATTTTTTGCAGGCACACAATTGTTTCGTGACTAACCCGGCGTTTCTGCCAGTGGCGGCCAGCTGGCGCCCGCCGCCTTCCCGCTCGTCCATGCCCGGATTCAGGAATGACAAAGAGGTGATAGTCTGATAGACTCGCGGGCTGTGCGGTCTCCGGCCGAGAAATGACGCGCCCATACCGGGAGGACTCATCAACGCTAGTTTGCATAAGCAGGCAGTGCGATCAGTCGGGTTCTGATGACTGATTTCAATAGACAGATAATATCATTGATCGACTCGGTGATCTATGTTCTGGAAGGCAATGCACGAGCGCCCGGGAGTCGAGAAACAGAAAGGCGTTGATCTAGGACATCTGTAAGCCAAGTCACGAAGATATACCAGTGGCATTGAACGAAGGGGTCACAGTCATAAATTTCGATGGACTAAGAGGAAGTGAGCGGCCATGACCTCGACATTCAACTTGCAAAACACGCGAGCAGTCAACCAAATTGCGCCGTTCCCACGAACTCGTCGGCTCATCAAGTTGCCATGACACTGGCCGCTCTTCGTTACCAACATCAACTCCAGGAAAACCGAATTACCGAATTACCCTGCTGCCACCCTGCTGCCACCGCAGTCAGCATCTGTATGATATATCGGCTGCGCCCTTCATAGGATGTTATCCAAAATGTTTTCCCTATTTCCCCTGTTTTATTTGTTTCATCTTCGGCCCCAAGTCAAATAAAATGGCCAGGGAAATTATGGAAAACATACCTTGGATAACTTGATAGAAAGCTACTCCACGATCATTCTCGCGTTTTCAGTGACAGCGGGACGCGTTTGCTACGGCTGGACATCGGTTTGATAGGTGCTCTGCCTTCGTTCAAGCAGTACTTTCAACTCGAAAAGCAGTGGGCAGCCGCACTAGCTGCGTTGAGCGGGAACATGAGCGTCTCCGTACTCAAGTCACTATGGAAAGAAACCCTTTATAAAAACTGCTACCGTTATGTTCATCATAGGAAGCGTCATACAGTCCATCCGACTCCATCGTGGTTCTTGGCAGCACCCCGGCGTCGGTCTCAAGGTCCTCTACTTTGGTCAGTTCGTGAGTGGGTGGTGTCGGCCTCGGCTTGGTGACTGCCATCGTACCAATTTGCATATCTGAATGCGCACTCCGCCTGCTATTCGCGGACGTTGTACCGGCAGTATTGAAGTGTCCATCGGACTGGGGAACATGTTGGGCTGTAAGTGGTTTTTGACAAATGTCGTCCCGCTTGGCTGTCTAACCAGTACTGACACATAGTTTCGATCACACATTCTAGTATGGGTGACGTCAATTATGGTGTAGTGGTTCAGATCCCGATCAGGTGAATATCGCCCTATCATCGGTAAATCATCCCATTGGCAGGCATCCTTCTCCTCGTGTTGATGCACTTCCAGCCAAAATTGCCTCGGTGGTTGGTCGAGAAAGAACGTCATGATGGCGCTACGAAACCTCTCCCGCGGTCCAAATGACCCTCGTTGAGATCCTTGCTGATTTTTCTGGGCGACGTCAACTGAGCCTGTGGTCGCAGTTCCGTAAGATAGGCGAGAACAAGACGATCGCGTACCGGTGCTTCGTCCTGTCGTTCCATCGCTCCTCACCTTCCACCAGCAATGGACAGGCACGAACGCAATAAATTACTACTCCCCACAGAAATTTGAATACCTCGGGATTCGAGGAGATCCACGTCCCGTTCGCTACGGGAATTTATGGCGTCGTCAAATACGCCTTTAGGTTCGTCGCGCTTGCTTTCGTGATCGAGTCGTGGGGGCATGAACGGACTTTATTCTATGGTGGACTCGCACAGGTATTGATGATGCTCTGCCAGCTCTGGATCGGCGGGTACGTCAGCGTGCACCCCCCAACGTCTCGATTGTCGCAATCTACTTGTAGTACGGCATCGCCTTTTGCAGATCGCGCTGTCCCAACTCTGGCCAGGCGTGATGGCAACTCGAGATGGGGATGACACGGCTGTTCACGCATGTGATAGCGCAGGTGACGCCGCGGATGCTAGCGACAATCGAGTGGGGACGTTTGTGGTTTTTGGGGTCGCGAGCGTCGGAATGGCGGCGTAGTATGTGTGGGCAGGGTACCGGAGACGACGAGGGCACCACTCGAGGAAATTGGGTGGTTGTTTGAGGGGCCCAGGGTTTGGGTGAGATTCATAAAGGATGCGCCGAGACTTTGTTTTTCCTTTTCTTCTTCAACGGTGGGTGCTTGGGTGGATGGGGCTTGACCGGGTGGTGCCGAGCATCGAGGAAATGAAGAAGCAGGCAGAAGCGGGGGTCGTGGAGAAGGGCATGGTCGAACGAGACGGAGATGATGCGCCTTACGATAAACGGGCCGACGACTCGTGCACTGATCATATTGTCATCTGACTTTTGATGGGTGGACTCCAAATTATTTCCGGTTCTCTTACCAAAGGTAAGTATGATATCGTCTTGTGGGTCTGAATGATCGGCTCCAAAAGTTCATATCCGCTATTGTGTAGCGAGACCACGATCGTGACAGAAAAAAAGAGATGCCCAATGATCGGGACGACAGAGGTAAAATCGAGGCTCGCTTGCCAATGATATTGATGATCTTGATTGTAGCCATCCGCAGAGGAGCAAATTGGTACAATACCCACCTTGCGTCCGCCCACCCGTTCATGGCCGGATGCGCCAGTCATCCTTCTCGTTGACGACGTCACTAACCGACAAAAGGCAGAGGCCGAAAACACACCGACCGTTTCGAGCAGGATTTCTCAGGCTTCTTCTCATTCCTGTCCGTCTCTCAATCTCTCATCTCCCTGCCTAGTCCACGCATCTATGGAGGGAATGGACGGAGCCGCAAAACGAATGATCGTCCGCTCGAGCTTGCTTTGTCGTTCTTGGAGCGAGCAACCTCATCACCATTGCTGAATAACTTTCTCTAGATTCCGCAAAGCCGAGATGCGGTCACATCAGCACGACGTGAACGAGAATGGACAGAGCGCACCTGAGCGTTCCTTCTCGGACTCTATCGTCTGCTCGAATTTGCTTTTGTCGTCCTTGGACCGAGCAATTTCCGAGTCGTCACGAAGTTCCTGAGCAACTTTCTCTAGATTCGGCAAAGCCGACATGCAGTTGTCAGCACGTGAAGGAGAACTCAGAATGGGCTAAGCGGACCTGAGCGGACCTGAGCGGATTCCATCGTCCGCTCGAATTTGCTTTTGTCGTTCTCGTCACAAAGCGCCTGAGCAGCTCTCTCTCCCCCCCTTTTCTCCGAGAAGAGAACCTCCCTCCTCCCCACTCGTATACCTTGTCATGCGACCGATCTATCCGGGGTCGCGTACTTGTATTGCCATAGTCGCCTCTACGGGCGTCTGGCCAACTCCTTCGATAGGGCTTAAGATCGATGGCTCAACTCTAGACGAACCCGGATGGGCAGCAGTCGGGGTAGCGGCAGCCTCCTGACGAAATAGACTGATGATCAGTCTAGGTAGAAGCCATCTGCCAGGATGGGCGCTGCTGTGACGCATGAATGACTTTACTATCGCTTTGCCTTGTCACTCGCTACCATCTCCGAGGAGTTGCTAACTGTGTTGGCAGACGATCTCGACATCCTCAACCGTTGGAGCTTCGTTGTCGGTGGAAGCGCACGTTATATGATAACCATTTCCGAGATGCCCGAGCTTGCACTATGGGCGCTTGTATGTAATGCTCGTGGTGCTTCTCCAAGTCGACGGACCGACTCAGTCCGGAGTCAAGACGGTGGTGCGTCGCTGGCACCCACGTCCGGCAAAGAAAAAAAAATCCGATAAGTATGTGACGGTCAGTGGAGCTCACATACTAATGCCTCGTGCGTGCAATTCGGGAATGGTTTCACGCTGGCTATCAATCACAGGATGGTTGCTGCAGGGACCCACAGTACGGCCCGTGGGACCGTACGTGTTTCAGGTTACTGATTCGGAATCTCGTTGACAAATTGCCTCCTTCTCCCCACCCGCCATCACCCGAATATGCAGACCACACTGTCAATTTGTCTGAGTGTCACATATTGCAATGCTCTCATGGTTACCTCCCTCTGATCGTTCAGTGGTTGCTGTATTGGCTGTAGTACAGGCCTTCAATAGTCGGACTATGGTCTGTAGTAGTGCAGACCGCCGACGAGATCTTTCATGTGGTCAAAAATAAGCACATTCTATCTCCTGTTCCCGGGTGAGGATTCACGCGATCTTAATCTTCACAGAGGGGCGACCGACGGTCACGAAAGCTGATCAGTGATGAGTCTCAAGAAGCTCGCCTTCATATATGGACCTACTAGGAAACGCTTCGCACGGTCTAGATCACCACCCGGCTTCCATCCAGTCACAGTGTGCAACACCGCTGTGGCGATTGAACATGGAAAGATTATCCGTTTGACCTTGCTGCCAGTAAAACAACGTGCCATAGAGCACCCGGCCGTGTTAGCGGGGTATTTGATCGGTACCAGGATTCAAAACACTCCACCCAAAGGGAGAGTGAAAGAGTTTACTGACTGATCCAGCGAATGATGTATTGATCACCGGAATCGTTCCCATCAGATATTTATGACCTGGGGCCTGGTCCGCGGAATGGGATAAGTTTGGACTAGGGAAAGTCAGATATAATGCGAACTAGACTTTCTACAAATTCTTAAAAGAGGTTTCCACGGGTCCGCAGCAGAGGATAAGGCACCGCGCCATGCATCTAGATTCTAATTGTTTGTCATTCGATAGTATGGCCAAGATGAAATAGGACTTGTAACAGCAGGTTAGCTAACGAGCTTCGGAACGACAGCAGAGAAATAGATATGGCGAGTGAAGTCAACGGAATGCCTACACCGTCCGGAGAATGTCGAGACTCGAGAGTACGAAGTAGTATAGTACTTACCTCGGAGCACATGAGAGAACGAGAGGTGCTTTTGATTACATAAGGAACAAAGTTACTTCACGCACGTGACTTTCGCTTACAGAGCACACCGCGGATAGCTGATAAAATTCGTTCGCCATCTTTCATTCACACTGTCGGTGATTATCTCGGCGCAGTCAGTGTGGGAGTCGTCTGTTCCTAATCCAAGAAACCACCAGAAGGAACAACGGCATACTGAAGACTTCATTTCGCCTTCAAATATTCATTCATACTACCGCATCTAGCATTGTGGAGGGTGCGCTGCTGAGCCCAGATCAAGTTCGCTGTTTTCCGAGGATCAAGTACCTTGGGCGCCGGAACCCATACAACGGTTATAGCTGAGCTCATTTCTCTTCTATTCCTTACTTGTATGCATGCTTTAATCACTGTACGCTTGATGCATCCGATCGACCCGGATGTGTGCCCAGAACTGCAGTTGCAGTCAAGAATCCAAAGGGAAGTGCGTTCTCAGATTGCCGCTCCATTTTTCCCATTTTGCCCTGCTGCTCTCATCCATTTTGGTCAAGCCCGGTAATGTCAATTAACATGCGCATACCTCGTGGAACACCTGGCGGGAACGTTTCTGCTTGATCGACAGCATATACCTGGGTCCACTTTTGTTTCTGGAATCCCTGCAACATTATTTACACGCCTGCACCATTTCTCTGGTGGAACGGTGACCGATGTGGAGATCGCGGCAACTATACTACTCCACACCCCTGCAGCTAATCAGTTTCAACAATTTCGGGTGTCTTACTAATCTCGGATCCAGGATCCTATCAGAACTGCGCCCTGCCACCAACTGCCGTTGTTCGTGCCTCGTGTTCACATCGTCAAATCCATCCCACGGAACCCTCCATGCAGTGTTCCCATATTCTGTATGCTGGCCATTACTTGAGATCACGCCACCTTCGGCGTGGGCAGGTATGGGGCCTGAGTTCATCTTTGCGTATAGTACACGTGTAACGAACCATTTTGGGTGTTGGTTTAGCCTCGCAATTCCGCAGCAATTCTTGGGCTCGTCTGGCACCTTCGTGGATTTACCAGCGACAACTTGAACGATTGAGACCAGCTGAGCATTCCGTGGTCATTCGCTATTCATAGCAGCGATCGATGGAACGGATGCAAACGGCATGGTGCTCTATTCAGCTTTCCATTTCAATGACACTGGAGACCGCAAGGATCTGGCAGGATCAAACGGGGTCGCATACGGACTCCCGAGGCGTGCTGTGAAGAGTTGCAGCCGTTGAGCCCGCCAATTATAGGGTTTATTTGTCAGCATTTCTCAGACTCACCAAGACAAATTTACTCCGATCCCCGCGCTTCATGGCCTGTTTGCCTGCCGCCTCGTGTGTGATCCCTTCCCCTTCCCGAGCCAACTAGGGCTCATTGCTTCCAACTATCACCATCCCTTGACAAAATGGCTCCGCCCCCACCTCCCCCGCCGCCCCCGCCGATGTGCTTTCCCTTCTCCTCGAATAAACCGAGATTTAGAGGAGCAAGCCCACTCATTCGTAGCGACTCGGAAAAGTCTGAGAACGCGTCGCACAAGTCTGATATTCGCTCTCATCGTTCACACCGTTCTGAAAGTCTCCTTTCCAATCGCTCTCGTCAGTCGAATCGACTCGTCCGCTCGGGATCGTATTCGACTACTCGCACCCTCTCCGAGCCAGAGAAAGAGAAACTCGAGTTTGACACAGACTCAGAAGTTTACGATGTCCCCCCACTTCCCAACAACAACTCCAAGCTCTCCCACCTCCCCCCGCTCCCACTGATAATACCCGAGGGGATCAAATCCAACTTGGTGAGGTCTGATTCGAGGAAATCCACAAAGTGGGGTTATGGTTGGGGAGTGGGCCGGGTAAAAGAGAAGGAACGAGATCTTCTAGAAAGAAGTCCCTCTGTCGGTTCGGACAGATCCCCTCCAAAGTACAACTCCCCTACGCGCACATCGTCCCGGTCCAGCGGTAGCAAACGTCCTGCGTTGTTCTCGAATGATTCATCGAGCACACTTGTTGGGTCTGCGCTGGAGCGCAAGATGGGTGAGGTAGCTTCGATCAAGGATCGTGTAGATACGAGCGACAGGCTCGAGCAGATTCGCAAGTTGATGGCGAAAGATGGTCTTGATTACTAGTGAGTGGTCAGGTCTAATCGTCTTCTTGTCACCTTACATTATCCCCATTTCAAGCGTCATCCCTACCGAGGATGCGCACCAATCAGAATACGTCGCTCCAAGCGAGAAACGCCGAGAATGGATTTCCGGGTGAGTGCACGCATGATCTGGCATTGATTATTATTAGCTGACGCGGAGCACAGATTCACTGGAAGTGCTGGTCAAGCCATTGTTTCTAAGACAGCCGCATATCTCGTCACTGACTCTCGATATTGGTTGCAAGCTAAAGAAGAGCTGGATCCCAACTGGTATTTAATCCCTGCTGGTGCGGTCGATGCACCGAAGGATTGGCTTGAATGGCTAGTGGTATGTATGGGTTGTGCAATTGATTCTGAAAGTGATCCTGAAGTTTTCTTATAGGACCGTGCTCGAGATGCCAAGATCGGTATCGATGCTAGGATGGTCGCGCACGAAAAGGCGACACAACTCATCGCCAAGCTCAACACTAAGGGATCCAAATTGGTTTTCCCCCCTCAGAACTTTGTCGATCTTTGTTGGAAGGACAAGTCAGTGCGCTCGAAGGATTCAATCTTTGTTCAGTCCCTAGACTTTACCGGCCGAGAAGCATCATCAAAGCTTTCCGAAATGCGCCAATGGATTCGATCGCAGCCACCAGCCGTACCGACGTACTCCAAGTCACCACCAACGGCCTCGCAGATGCACGTGGGGACTCTTATTACTTCACTCTCGAGCATTGGTACGTAAGGCGACCAGATTTGGTACCACTCTGACCGGTTCCATTAGCGTACTTACTGAACCTGCGCGGATCTGATATCCCTTTCAACCCTCTATTCTACGCCTACCTATTCATCTCTTTCGACAAAGTCATACTTTTCCTCGATGGAGCAAAGGCTCCCGCTGATATCGATGATTATCTACACTCCCTCAAAATAGAGAGAAGGGACTACAATGATGTCTGGCCATTCCTCAGACGAAGGGAATGGGGAGAAGGCAAACTAATTATCTGCCCTGAAACATCCTACGCGATCTCCCTGATGTTAACTCACTTCCGCTATACCGTCATACCCTCCCACGTTGACAACATGAAGGCCGTCAAGAATGAAGTAGAACTGGAAGGGCTGCGGCGTGCATATCTACGTGATGGAGCCGCTTACGTGCGTCTTATCGGCACCTCACCCACTTCATCACTCTCACGCCGTTCCCTTAGGTTAAATGGCTCGCTTGGCTGGAACACAAGATTCAGCAAGGTTACGATATCACAGAGTGGGAAGCCGCGTGGCGTCAGACCGAATTCAGGAGGCAGAACAAACATTACTGGGGTCTCGCGTATGAGAATATCTCTGCTAGCGGGCCCAACGCTGGTGAGTGATTCGTCTGGCATGTTGTATGTAACTACTAAGTGCGCTGTGTAGCTCTACCACACTATTCGCCGTCGAAGTTCAATGCAAGAATGATTGATCGGGAAAACCCTTACTTGAAGTACGTGTTCGAGGCTGCTGGTGATATCTCCGATGCTAATGAGTCTTCTATTATCCCAGCGACTCCGGTGGCCAGTACCGTGACGGCACGTGTGACACAGCACGCACTGTACATTTTGGTCGTCCATCACAAGACCAATCTGAGGCGTACACACGTGTGTTGCAAGGACATGTACGTCAATGGCGCTTGATCAATCAATCCCCACATGTCATGCTTATCTTTACCCCAGATCGCCATCGATAGTGCCGTCTTTCCTGAAGGGACGTCGGGTCTGCAGTTGGATGTACTCGCTCGCCGTGCATTATGGAAGGATGGTCTCAACTACCTTGTATGTGTGTGCACGTGTTTATTAGTGCCAGCCTGACGTTATCGGTAGCACGGAACGGGCCATGGATTTGGCTCATTCTTGAGCGTCCACGAAGGACCGCATGGCTTCTCTGCAAACGTTCCTCTCGTACCGGGACACGTTATCACTAATGAACCCGGATTTTGTGCGTTTTCCGCCTGGATGATTACTCGATGTCCTTTTCTGACGAAATTATCAGACCTCGAGGGCAAATGGGGTATGCGCATAGAGTCTGCTTTAGTCGTTAGACACGTGAAGGTCAGCCATCCGTATCACCGCTGTACCGCTTGCTGATGGGATGTATGTAGACCAAGGGCGAGTTCAGCGGCGATATCTGGCTTGGTTTTGAACGCCTTACCTGTGTACCCATCCAAACCCGGATGGTAAAAGAAAATATGCTTACCAAGGAAGAAAAGCAATGGCTCAAGGTGTGTACTTCGCCAGCAATTACCTCACTTGTGGGACAGGACAGCTTACTTGATCGCCGTTTCCACAGGATCACAATAAGAAATGCCTTGAGAGACTAGAACCATATCTTAAAGATGACAAGCGTGCTCTCAAATGGCTCAAACGTGAAGCCGATAGAGGCATTGGGGTCGCTGCACCAGGGCCCGGCGGCATAACCATTGATTGGGACTAGTCCGTCTTCTTTTTTCTTCTTTCACTTTCTTTCTTTTCAGACTACGGCGTCGTATAATGCCGGCCACTACCCATCCGCATCCTCCGTCCCTGCTATAATTTTTACCACCACCACCCCGGGACTCACTGACGCCGACTGATCCGAACGTGCCATTATTTGCATTCAGCAGAGTCCCGCTTTTACTTTACGTTGCTTGACTAACCAAAGGCGATGCTCGTACGAATGTCGCCTTTACTCATTTTCTATGCTACCAGGAAGGACGGGATGGCTTGTTTTCATACCTTAACGTTATCGAAGCATGCGTATTGCGTTGAGCAATATGCACTTCGTTTGTTCGTACTTACATTTTGCGAGCCATGGAGATTTTGTACCATAGTCGATCCTCCATAGATGCATTCATTTCTCGATTACTTAGATACAATCCGAGTTTCATGTTGTTCTTTCTCGATCTCTCAGTTCAGATCAATCGAATAAAATTTGACCATGTTCCTGCGATAGAAGGAGATTCGGGTCTAGCCAATTTTATGCTATGGAGGCCACGACTGTGTGGACGAGACTACGTCTTCTACTGGCTCCGTGTAAAGTTTCCTCAGATTGAGCGCCAAGATCCCCCGAACACGAATTCCTTCGCTTGGCAGGTCCCCGTTGCTGTCCGGTCCGAGGGGAGGTAAGGGTTGACAACCCGACAAACGCTCATGCGTCATCGGCCCCCTCGGTAGACACCGGATGTCGGAACCTCGGGTCATCTATGCCAGCGCATATCCGTAGCAGATCGTGAGAGAGGGGGTGTTTTTCTTCGGAGCGCCAAGCAGGGTTGTTGGCGCGTGAGCTGCGGGCGTAGAGGAACTTCAAGAAGGGCCCTTGGCATAGCATCGGCGGATTCCGTACGGCTCTTGGCACGCAGTGTGAAGTTGTGAGTCCGGGCCGATGTATTGCGGGATTAGCGTGCAAGGTCATAGGGACATAGCGAGGCGCTGGGGAAGTGAGCTGCCGGTGAATGATACTCGGATAGAGGAGGTCCGACTCCGATCATTACCGGCACCAGTGAGGGACACCATCAGACAAATGGATTTGTGAGCAGCGACTTTCCACGGTCACCAACTTATTTTTGTTTCTCCTTGGAGACGTTCCTGTAGCGAGACATTCACGTTCTCTGCTGATCTAGGTTGAATGCCAGCAAGGCGACAAGACCCAGGGATTGCAAGTTCTCAGATGCTTTTCATCCACGTTCCTAAAATTCGAGAGAATCGAGACGGCGGCGCACTATCCGAGTCGTTATGCTTCTCTGAGCGTATCTCTGGACTTTCGGAATGTATTTCTGGGATGGTCATGAGGCGGACTTGAGGCCGCGATGCTGAGTTGGATGAGACAGAGGGAGTTTGAGATATTTCTGCTACCCTGCGAATGAGAGCTTGAGCTGTCCATCTATGTATGAATCCTTCTCGGAATGCGGAGAGCGAGCGCCAAAGTGCCGACAGGAGCCCGAAAGAGCCTCGCCTGCTGCCAACACCACCTGTGGGAATACCCTCCCTTTCCCTTTTCTCCATCTCCCTTCCTCGAGCAAGAAATGTCCCTCCTTCCCACTCGTGCATCATAAAATTGCGACCGATCTATCCGGGGCCGCGCCCCTTGCATGCCTCCGCCGGTATGTACCACAAAGAGTGCCACAAGATCTCGCGGCGGCGCCATCCTGTTAAATGCACGGAAGTAAGAGAGTACATAATAGATCGGCGCATCATACAGTGTGGGGGTGGCTACGGTAACATGATAACAATGATCGAACGCGAACCATCCGCTCCCAAGTTCGTTTGTCGCAATAGGTTCCAATCTCTGGCCTACTGTACGTTGACCGTCTGAATTCCCGCCATCAACTCACTCAGCCCCGTCTCCTCGAGCATGCAAACCGTAATCAAACAATCCGTCGCCACGCGTTTGTACTGCGCACGCGATACTCGGGCAAGTAGCAGCGCCCCAAATTTCTGCTTGAGCCGGACGACCAGCCGCTCCGCACGTGTCGCTAGATCAGGCTGAGAACCGTACGAGAGATCCTGTTCGAGAAGAGGAGTGATCCACGGGTGAATGAGGCGTAAGCCATTCATGCCGATCAATGAATCCGTGGTCTTGATCTTGACATTACCGAGCATCGGTGACATGGCACGATAAACATCCTTGGAATCGGAATCCTGCTCAACATCAGCGAGGGGAAAAATGATGCCTGGGAGTCGCAGCCGGCCAGCAACAAGGGAAAGCGGTGCGAGGTCTTGGAGTCGATTGTATAGCGAAATAGTGAGGAAGGAGTCACGTAACGATGGGTCCAATGATTCGACCAAGGAATCCATATGGGTGCTATCAATTTCTTGGGGAAGATGTGGCGGCGCGATTTGGTTGTAAACGGTGAGATCTGCAGGGAGGTAACTGTGGCGATTGGAGATTCCAGTCCAGGACAGAACTGTCAGATTATCTGGGCGTGTCAAGATATGCTCCAGGAGACGAACAACCGGATCAACCCCGGCGTAAGTAACAGGCGGCGCGATATCGAAATTGTCAAACAGACACTTGAAGTCTTCCTCGTCTGTCATTTGACGGCTAGAAGCGTTATAGAGCTTTTCCCGGGTCTGAACGGCGGACCCTTTCGATGGATTCTCTGCGAGTTCAGAGGGAACTGTCAACAAAGTAGAGGAAAAAGTAGCCAGAAACATACGTGGATCGCTCTGTGCATGAAGAGAACGGATTTCGTCCTGGAGTCGGACATTTTCAGCCTTGGACTCATTAAGTTCCCGAGTGACCCCCTCTACATTCGCAGATATGGTCATCAACACGGCATGAATGAGAGTGGATAATACGAACCTAAGCGTTCCTCGTTGGACTTCATCGTCTGCTCGAGTAGGCCTTTGTCTACCTTGAGCTGAGCAACCTCTTTACGAAGTGCCTCAATAAGTGCCTCTATATTCGTCAGAGCCGCGACATGGTTGTCAGCACGGCGTGAACAAGAATGGACAAAGGGTATAACAAGCGCACCTTGCTCTTTTAGGCGCTTCATCGTGTCTCCATTCTCCGCAGGTTGTCCCGGCTCCGAGGGAATCTGTTTGATATAAAGAAGTAATCTGTGATGAGGACGTGATGTGATTCAAGTTTTGAAACTTACGGGCGGGAGGTCGGGAAGACGTTGTATGATAATTTTCTTGTCTGAAGCGACTGCGATGTCGTAGTTAGGCGATATGGCCATGGGCGCAGTAGAAGTGAAGCCATGCGGGGCGACCCCAAGGTTCTGGTGAGTCGTAACATCCCAGAAGGAGAACGTCGAATTTCCGGAGGTTGCGATCAACCTGTCATCGCACGACAACTTTGCTATATAATTTGCAATGTCTTTGTCGTCGTCGATGTTCCACCTCAAGTGTGTCGTCTGGGAGGGCACGTCGAGACAGTGGATGTCTCCGCTGGATGACAAGGCAAACAGTTCTTCGCTATTGCTCTTCCAAGCAAGGCTTCCGTTCAGTGCGGTGCATACGTAGACTGGAAAGTTTGCGAGCAGTTGGCCGTTGTCACTGTCGTAGACCTGCACAGACTCCCTGTAATACGTAGCTGCTGCGATACGTTGTCCATCAGGCGAGAACTTGACAGCAGTGACAAAGTCGTCGAGTAGCAAAGGGCCGAGCTTCTGCTTTCCATCTGGAAGAGGCCAAATGATGACCGTTTTGTCGTCTGATCCGCTTGCTATTCTCGTCGATTTGGAGTCAGCCGCGGAGATGTCCACCGCGTTCACCGCTCGGTCGTGTGAGTGTCGAAATTGAAAGCTCGTCTTTTCAGCTTGGCCTGTCGCGTCCCACACCATCACTTGGCCGTCCAACGTCCCAGCGACGATCCAATTTCCGTCCGGTGAGATTACCGCGTCTCCAACAGCAGTCCCGGCGTCCATTGGTTTCCCCACCTCCTCGCCATCCGCCACTCTCCATCGTCGAATCTTTCCTCGTCCTCCTACGCTCACGAGTTCCTTCCCGTCAGGGAAAAATATGACCGTGCGTATGATCTCGTTGTCTTGAACATCGATCTTGATCGGGTTCTCGCCAACGATATGATTTTCACTTGGTTCTTTGCTCTCGTCAGTGCCTTCCATCGATGGCATTGCCTCTGCACTACTCACCGTTCGGGATATCTTGTTCGTCTTTATTGGGGGGCATACCGAGCAGATTCCAGTGGGGTGCAAGGTGAAGGGTTATTCGTCGTGTACTCCGGGCGCTGCATCATCGCCTGGTTTAAATGTGTGTCTACTTTCTTCGATCCTCGACACGCAGTTACCCCGTGCCCTGCGCGCTTGCGTTCATCCGGCAAGACCACATCCGGCACCTGCAGCAAGGTCGGTCACCGTTCGGCAAAAAATTCTGAGTATCGTTTTTTTTCACCTTTCTTCCGTTACTGCCACTCTTTCTCTTTGTCGCGCCATGCTTCGACACCGCTACCTGGCTTCGATTAAATGGAAGCATCATCACTCCGCATCCACAGTCAATGTAACTTCCTCCACATGCTGTACGCAAGGTAAACATTATGGCAGGCACAAGCCTTTTCGAGAAGAATCTATTGGAAACGTGATTGGTGCACGCTGTCCAACCTCCAATTTTCCCAATCTATGCTCTAGTCACTCCCTGGACTCAGGGAGCTGCTTACTCATTTCTTAAACGGTGGCCACTCTGAATGATCGTGAGTAGCAGTACTTGACGCACCGTTAGCCGGCGCCAGGGCGTAGCTCCATTCCATACTTGTGGTTCGTCACAGAAAATGTTTTTTCCCCGCTCGCGACCTTGCATTACCACATTGGTCGAGTAAATGATTTCTACTGTGTGACAAGACGAGGGAGGCATCAAGCGCCTGCCATCGGGTATAGTGTAAGCTGAGAGCCCGGTTGCCAGAAACGCAAGGTGCGAGAATAATGCCCAGGAGATAGGAAGCGGCACGGTGTAGAGTTGGAGAAATTTTTCGTGCGGACTCGCTGATCGGGGGAAGCTTGAATATAGGGCGCAAGGATTTGAGCGCGATTGGGCAGGTATACGATGAATGTATCGTTTATTCAACGCCCAGTGTCCCTTGATCTTGACCAGGTCGGGAAGTTGTATTGTGGAGAAGGTATTCGAGGGCGCCAATCTGCACTGAAGCCTAGTGACGTAACGCGTCAAAGAGATATTAATATTTCACGAGCCTTGATCAATGGCTGGCGGACTAACCCTGAAACCAGAACGGGGTTAGTTACCCTCGTGGAGGCGGGTAGCTTTGCAGATTGGAGCCATTGAATGCGGGTGCCCTTTGAGCCACGTGGTTGTGAAGGCAGTGGGTTACATAGTACAGGACTCGGATCTTGAGAAACTTTAAGCGAGTAAGGGGCGGAGGCCGGGCGCGGTTCTGTGCGCGTTGAGGGTGGTGATTGAGAAGAGTCGCGTGTGGGTCGTACTGCGGGTCTGTTCTCAGCGAGCCCAATTGATGTGCAGAAGCGGGCGTACCCGGTGCCAGTACATGGGAAAAAGTCTGTGACTTCCAGGTCCTGAGGGTCATATTGTTTTGGCACGTGAAGTGGCGGGGGGTCGAAGCAATGTAGAACGGGGACCGTGAACTCCCAAACGCAGAAAGCGGCCCACGGTGAGGCGGGCGAACGTTGGTCCTTTGCATCACCACTGGTGTTTCCCATCGAAGAAGGCGACAAGATAAACCAACCGTTTGGAATCAATTTACTGTAAGTGATTTGGTTTTCCCTTTACTGTGAGTAGGGTTTAAGGAGTTGGTTTCACCTTCCTCTGAGTTCCCGTGCATGTGAACTTATCAAGAAATAACCTTAGCATTACTCACCGTGGCCTTTGATCATTGTTTTGTTTCCCGGAGACCGGTAAAAAAATTTGGTCCTGCAGTCATCTTTGCCACGGGTTCAAACCCCCAGTAAGCAACGTGTCGTCTTATTGAATTGTGTCTCTCACGCACGCAATGATTCCCTAGTAAGTTACCCTGAGCGCTTTCTCTGGTTCGGATGCATCCTGTGCCCGCCTCTCCTATTCAAGTTGCTGAAGTCGCGATGCCACCATACAGGTCTGACGCGAAAATATTAGTAGCCAAAGCAAGTATACCATTGGAGTGCAAAAGATGCCAATACGAGAAGACAGTGGGAGAGATGGCCTTGGTCGCAACTTGAAGGATGTCACGGTGGAAGTTCGCTGCGTAGCGCCTTACGTTATTTACTTACGAACGCACCGAGGTGCCGGACAAGCCTTGACGCCGCAAGCGAGAAGCAACATTTGGCGCGCTTCATAATCGCTTCACCGTCCTAGCCTATCTCTGCTTCTACTCTCTTTCAAAATACCTCGTTCATCCCCGTCTGAATTCCCTTTCCTCTACTCAAAAAACTCTTTATCATACCGTGTCCTTACAGTGTGAAGTTAGCTACGGTAAAATGATAACCATGATCCAGAGAATCATCCGCTCGCAAGTTCGTTTGCCATAATATAGGTTCCAATCTCTGGCTACTGCACGTTGACCGTCTGAATGCCCGCCATCAACTCACCCACCCCCGTCTCCTCGCGCACCTGAACCATAATCAAACAATCCGTTGCTACGCGTCGGTACTGCGCATGCGTTACACGGGCAAGTAGCAGCGCCCCGAACTTCTGCTTGAGCCGGACGACCAGCCTCCGCGCATGCTCTACATCAGATTGAGAATCGTGCGAGAATTCCTGTTCGAGAAGAGGACTGATCCACGGATGAATGAGGAGTAAACCTTTGATGTCGATTGACCTATCCACGGTCTTGATCTCTACATCACCGAGCATCGGTGACCTCGCATGATAAACAACCTTGGAGGAGTCGGAATCCGGTTCCGAGCGAACATTAGCGAGTTGAAAAACAATGCCTGGGAGACGCAGCCGACCAGCAACAACAGAAAGCGGCGCGAGGTCGTGGAGTCGATTGTATAGCGGCACAGCGAGGGAGAGGTCAGATGGGTGCAATGATGTGACCATTTTATCCATCCTAGCGCTATCAATTGGTTGCGGAAGATGTGGCGGCACGATTTGGTCGTAAACGGTGAGAGCGGCAGGGAGGTAACTGTGGTTACTACCGTGGGTCCCGGTCCAGGACAGAGTTGTCACATTTCCCGAACGCGCCAGGATATGCTCCAGGAGACGACCAACTGCCACCTGCTTTCCTTCTCCATAGATGATAGGTTGTGCGGTACCGAATATGCCAAACAGACAGTACGCAATGTCTTCCTCGCGTGTCGTTTCACGGCTGGAAGCCAAATAGAGCTTCTCACGGACCCTGTCCGGCCCCGGTTGAAGAGCGGACAACTCCTGCGTCTTCATTTTCATGGCCTGTTCCATCTCCCGAATAACGAGAGGCGATTTTTTGTGATTGAACATCGTCAAGCCGAGGTATAGCTGCCAGTCTTCCGTGTAAAACTGCACAACCTCCGGAGCAACATATTCCTGGTAAGTCCAACCGCGAGTGTTCCAGATACACCGCCACAGGTCCCCATATTTCTGCAACTTCGAAGAGACATCCAGAAGGTAGACGATGGTGAGCGACGAGCCGTGATACCACCTAAACATGGCAACCACTGCCTCTTGCAGAATCCCCTTGTCTGCTTGGTTCACGCAGCATGTATCGCTCCATGCCCAGATAAAGCACAGGCGACGCACAAGCCCACAGAACTTGACAAGTTTGGTATGAGCTAGAGATGCAGGCAGCCTATAGACCGTGGTGTTTTCAACCATCTGGAAAGTTGGTTCGTCCGGTTGCCACCTGTGCGAGAACATCACATATCGGTAGAATTCCTTGACTTCTCTTCGAATACGTTCATCATCAATTTTCCTAGTCATTGAGGATCGTAACTCATTGAAAATTGGGAGTTCCTCGAAAGCTTTTTCCTGTTGAGTTTTGTCGCACAGACGACCGGTAGCAGTGTTGATCAATGTATTTGGGATATTGCGGACAGTCTTTTGTACAATCTCCCGAATTTTGGGTGTCGCATTGACGTACTGATCACGGAGCTCTATGGATAAGATAAAGTTAGCATGCATGGCCTGCAAAGTATCTAAAATTAGCCCACCACGAATGTTCGGGAAAGGCGATTGCTCGAGCATTGTAAGCATCGTCTCGAATGCCATGAATGCTTCCTTGTGACGTCCCATGCTATGCAATACGAAGTGCTTTTGCTTATAGCTCTTGTACGATGCTGGCGCGTGTTTGATATCCTAGAGATAACGAATCATTAAAGTCCATCCCACGGGATGTAGAAGCCAGTCCATACCCTCTCAGCGTCATTGAGTGCGTTCTCCAACAAACGTTTTCGTGCATTGGAGCATTTCACGATCATACCATCGATGTTCGGCGGACTAAGTGAGAGTGCATTCGAATAGTATCCAATGGCCCCGTTGTAGTCATCGACCTCCATCATGGAATCACCTTGTCCCTCCAGCTTCTTGGAACAGCGTTCTCGGAACTCTGAAGGGGCGCTATGATTAACATTGAATTCAGCACTGTTGCGACTACCCACCGTGTTCCCATCGCGCGTGCTCTTCCTTTGTATTTGGGTCTTCTGGTAGCTCGGTTTGCATTCGTCGGAAGCACTCAACGGCCTCTACGACTCGGTGTCCGTCCTCTTCAAGTACTTCGCAGATAGCTCGATTACCATGGAACCGGCGAGATTTGAACTAAACCAAACCAGAGAGTGATTATCCAGAATTCAAATTGTCAAATCATCCATACCTCGGCAGCTGTATTCCATGCATCATGCCAGGAGCCACGAGTCAAAACCGCCTTGGCCCACTTGTTTGGCAAAGTGGGTGTGGGTAAGGAAGGGAGCAACAGAGCAGTGGTGTAGTTCTCCACCGCTTCATCCACACTCGACGCGATATCACCAGTTTTTTCCAGGTCCGTGGCGCATTTGTTTCCAAATTCTGATGGAACCGTATTGAATACATTGTGCAATGTTGTGGTGCCAGAACTCACCTGCAACCCGATTGACGAATGCCTTGTCGGACTTCAGATCGTCACTCATGTTATTCATGAACTCCGTTAGATATATTGCAGAATCGTGTATGTTGCCTCGTTCATACAGATCTTCGCACTCATGTACCTGTTCATTAGCTATTGCCCTCTCTAACGGATATCGGCAAGGTATAACGCTCGTCAGTGAAGCACAAATTAGAGTAAGAATGAACACACCCGCGCTCGTGTCCAGCGACGGGAGAACTGTATGTGGTGGCTCGATCGTCGTGTTTGGGGTTTCCTTTTTAAGATCGGCCGTACGTCGAACATCGGTAGGTGCTTCGTGAGGTTGCCAGTGTCCAGCTTGGTCACCCAGATGTACAAAACTTTTGTTGTCTAGTAAACGTGATGGTCAACGCAATAAATAACAGGGGCGTAATGACGTACTTGATTCCTCGCTGCGGGCGTGAAGATCGATACGGAACTTGAAAGACTCCATGACTTTGATGATGCTTTCTTTTTCTTGAACTAGCTGATTACGGAATTCTTGGATAGTTCGCTCCAGCCTGGTCATCTCCTCGCCTGCCATACGAGAATGTGAGTGGCGGGAAGTCATTACTTGGCCAACAAACGCACTTGAACTCGCGGCACGTGGAGTAAGAGATGGGGTGGTGGTTTCGGGACCACTATTTTCGATCGTCTGGATTTGCAGGTTAGCGAAGACATCAGGACATCATGTTATGTAGTTACATCATCATGGTTGCGCGGGGTGGGGATATCGTGGAAAATGATCTTCTTGGATGCGGCGAGCGCAATCTTGCGGTCTTCTAAGATAGCGAACGATGTGACGGAATCGACATGGTCTATGGCGGAGCCGATTTGCTGATGGGTCACGGGGTCCCAGAACGAGACGGAGAAATCAGTGGCTGCTGCGACGAGCTTTCCGCTGCTCGCCAGGCCGATCCACTTGGGCTTGTCGTTCCCGCGTTGAACGAGCCATTTTGTAAGTGAAGTCCCCGTGGAAACATCGATGCAGTGAATGTTACCGTCAGAAGATAAAGCAAAAAGGCTGCTGCTGTCGGTAGTCCAGGCAAGGGATTGGTTGAATGACGAGGCGACAGGGATGGGAAGGTCGGAGAGGAGACTGCCGTCGTCGCTGTCGTAGATGCGAACAGAGGCACGTTGCCATGTGGCTGTGGCAATCCAGCGACCGTCGGGCGAGAACTTGACAGCGGCGAGCTCGTTGTCGTGTTGGAGTGGGCCGAGCAATCGCTCTCCAGTCTCGAGCCCCCACACAAATACCGTCTTGTCTGTCGACCCGGTCGCGATGCGCTTCTGAGGCGAGATGTCTATCGCGCACACGCGCTTCAACATACTGTGCCACCCATGGAAGTGTGCCACCTTTTCGTGGTTCGACGCATCCCACACCTTCCCTCTGCCCCAACTCGTCCCGTTGGCGATCCACTTTCCGTCCTTTGACACTGAGATGCAGCAAAGATCAGCGCCGCCGTCCATCGGAACTCCCATTTCTAATCCATTGTCTACTCTCCAGCGTCGAATCTTTCCCTTGTCGTCACAGCCTACGATGTGCTGCTCGTCGAGGAATGCGACCAGTCGTATGTTGTGTGTGCAATTGATCTCCATTGGCCAATGATATAGATAATCGACGAGCTTGTCTCACTGGACTCGTGGCCGTCAGCATTATCCGTTCAGCCGACTTTGGCACTACTCACCTTGATCGCTGTTGACTTATCCTTGCGGGAGGTCAGTATTCCCTTCTAGTCGACTGTTAGTGTGGTTTCGTCCTTGCAGCCGACTTCGCCATGCACTCACCGTTCATCCCCTGTGGGCCTATTCTGCAGAACTGAGTGGGGGGAGATTCTATTCTCGACCGTGTAGTATAAGAACGGTGGCAAGGAAGCTGGGCGGCTATCGAGTAGCACGCCCTCATCATGCCACATACACGTGTCCCCTTGTTGATTGTTTGCGATCTTCATCTAACTTGTCGATCTCGTTAAGATGCACCCTTCACCTGCTTAATCCCACCGTCGTGTCAACTATGGGTAAATTCACTTTTGGAGCAGCCACCAGTGACAAATCAATGGTAAACCCTGGAAGAAGGGTAGGAAGATGACGATTGCCACAAGCTGTGCCATCCACATCTTTTCGGGTCCCGTAGAACACGCGCAGGCCGCACTGAGGAATAAACCCAATGATATCTACTTACTCTTTACCTACTGCACGTATGGGGACATGCTTTCTTCGCTGATCGCGGAGGAACAGATATGAATGCCCAGCCTCCAGTGTCAGGAGCATATAGGGTGAGAGAATGAGAGACAGACATGTGGGGGCGAGACGCTGATCGACAACACCTCGAGTAGCGCCCAAGTGCAACCGGTCGGATCCCAGGAAGTGCATCTTCAACTTGGCCAAGCCAAAGTCAACGAATGTTGTTCACGGCTGTAAAATGGGTCCTCCTTGTATGACGTGGTCGAACGGAATCACTGAGGGGAGGCCCACTGTCAGGTAGTAGGCAAGGTGGAGGGCAAGCGCAAGCGAGACGGCAATGTGAAGCGACCGTTGTGCGCTCTTGGTGGTAAGAGCGCACAGCGGTTGGCACAGTACGCTGTCCTCTGTACATTTGCATGCCTGGGGAGGGTAAAGGCGGGCATGCCGCGCGTGTGCGCCATGTGCGCGTCGTGAGCAAGAGCGACGGCGAGCTGCAACGGTGTCCGTACGTTTCCAGGCGAGAGGGCGCTGAGCGTGTTTGATCCTAACTTGTTCGAGCGAGAGCAAGGACAGCCACTCGGACTTTTCCTGCCACTAAAAGCCCGCTCTTTGACTTCCTAAAAGAAGGAACGACTCTCTTCCTGCCAGGACCTGCCTAAGGGTGTCTGCCTACGGGAGACTACTTCAACTTGCCACTTTCGGGAGAAATACCTTATCATTCACCGAGAAATTTCTGAACTGACTTGTTTCGTCAGTCCCTGATATGATCATATCGGACTCGGATGGCGTGCTTGCTGATTCTTACAGCTCGGGCCACGAGCCGGCTAGACTCGTTCAGGACTATATAAGCAGTCCACTCGATTGTTGGCTGATGTATTCTCTTCGCCTCCACTCCGCCTTCTTATCATGGCATCTTCTGGGAAGTGTGTCAAGAAGATAATAGCGTATCCCGACGAGGGCGACGTACCTGCTATACTATCCGCTACCACGGTCAATGAAAGGAACAATGGCCCGAGCCACGCTGTTAGTGACTCGGCTTTCATCAAATGGAGTCACGGTGTCATTCATAGCAACCCACTTGCTGCTTCTTCTAGATTACGAATCACCTCTGCAGCTTGTTTCCTATCTTGGGTTGGATTACCCGCTACAGTAGGTCCGCCGCCGCAGCTGGAGCTTCATGTCACTTACGCCTGCTAGATGTCGGATGGCTGACGGGTGATCTTATTGCTGGTTTGACCGTTGGTGTTGTGCTCGTTCCTCAGGGAATGTCTTATGCGCAGGTAACATAGCTCGTCTTTTCCAAGCCTAAGTTGAAACTGTAGCCTCTCGATTCCAGCTTGCTACTCTTCCCCCGCAGTATGGCTTATATTCTTCCTTCGTTGGAGTTCTGATATACTGTGTACGCGATCGACTAAAAAGATGACATGTGGACTGACACCATCCACCCACATCTAGTTATTCGCTACATCAAAGGATATATCGATCGGCCCAGTCGCTGTAATGTCTCTCACTACTTCTCAGATCATCGCTGCAGTCGATTCCAGATTCCCAGGCAGATGGCAGGCACCAGAAATAGCAACGACGGTGGCATTTGCCTGTGGTTTTATCGTTCTTGCAATCGGGCTCTTGAGGATTGGGTGGCTTGTCGAGTTCATTCCTGCACCGGCTGTCAGTGGTTTCATAACAGGCTCGGCCATCAACATTGTCAGTAGCCAACTTCCTGGGTTAATGGGTATTTCGGGTTTCAGGTGAGTCATCCCTTCCAAACCATTTATCACGATCCATACCTTTTCTCCGTAGCACTAGAGCCTCCCCATACGAGGTCATCATAAATACCCTCAAGGGCCTGCCGAGAACCAAACTTGATGCCGCGTGGGGTCTTACTGGCCTCGCTGCACTCTATGCTATTCGCATAATCTGTACAAGACTTCAACAGCGCTTCCCTCGAACCAGTGAGGAGAAATATTTTAGCTTGATTTTTGACAACTGACTCCATCTTGTCAGATAGGATATTCTTCTTCGTCATGGTCGCGAGGAATGCGTTTGTCATCTTAGTCTTAACAATCGCAGCCTGGTTGTACTGCCGCCATCGCAAAACCAAGTCCGGATATCCGATAAAAATTCTCGAAACTGTCCCAAGGGGTTTCCAGAACGTTGGTCTGGTCGAAATCAACCCAGAGTTGGTGTCAGCTCTTGCCTCCCAGCTGCCAGTTGCTACTGTCATCCTCTTGTTAGAACACATTGCAATCGCAAAGTGTATGTCTGAACATGTGTATGCAGAGAAAAGTGTTGATGTAAAACCCTAGCGTTTGGTCGAGTGAACAATTACAAAATCGATCCTAACCAAGAGCTGATAGCCATAGGAGTCACCAACACTATCGGAAGTGTATTCCATGCCTTTCCTGCTACTGGATCTTTTACGCGTTCGGCACTCCAACACAAGTCTGGTGTCCGCACTCCTGCCAGTGGTATCGTAGCTGCTGTGGTAGTTATCGTTGCGCTGTACGGTCTTACGCCAGCATTCTTCTGGATCCCCGCCGCTGGCCTCTCAGCAGTGATCATACATGCTGTCGCTGATCTCATGGTGCCACCCTCTCAGGTGTACACATACTGGCGTGTATCGCCCTTGGAGTTCTTCATCTGGCTCGCGGCGGTATTGGTCACTGTTTTCTCTACCGTAGAAAACGGTATCTATACCTCGATCGCCGCGTCACTGGCCCTATTGCTCCTCAGGATTGCCCATCCTCGCGGTTATTTCCTCGGAAAGGTCACATTCACAGACCCCCAAAATAACGAAGAAACTCGTGAAGTTTTCGTTCCTCTTCGAACCGACGGTGTTACCTACCCGGACTTCAGGGTCGAGCCACCCGCACCTGGCGTTATCATTTACCGCTTCGGGGAGAGCTACATCTACCCCAACTGTTCGATCATCAACACTGCACTGGTAGACTATGTGAAGGAGAACATGCGCCGTGGCGTTGATGTCGGTGTAATCAAACCCCAGGATCGTCCCTGGAACGACCCAGGTCCTATCGCTGGTGAAACCGAAGCATCTCAGGCAGCGAACCTTGCGAAGCCCAAGCTTCGTGCGATTATCCTAGATTTCTCTGCAGTGTAAACACATCCCGTTCGGGTTCGACGTTTTGATGCAGTACTAAGCACGAGCTTTTTTAGATCGCAGATAGACACCACAGCTGTGCAAACACTGATTGACGCTCGTCAGGAAGTCGAACGCTGGACCAACTCACCCGTAGAGGTTAGTAAAATTATGAATTTGGTTCCTCCTTGTTATTCATAAGAGTGTCCTCTCTTTAGTTCCATTTTGCGTCGATTCTTTCACCGTGGATACGGCGGGCGTTGATTGCCGGTGGCTTTGGCATCAGAACGCCATCCGAAGAAGTACCTGTGGATGTTACACGCACTATCAACTATGACTACGACCACACAGAGTCCTGGAAGACGAGTTCGGCGACTCCACCATCAGATATCGAAGCACTCGTCAACTCTCGATTTTTCTCGTCTCGTGGTGGTGACGAAGGAGTGTCAGAGAGTTCACCGCTTCTTACGCCGGATGGCCCGAGAATGCCACTCTTCCATTTTGATCTGACTGCTGCCTTGCAGGCTGTGGTCAGAAAATCAAGGCGGAAGATGATCAGACGACGTGAAACGTTGTAGACGAAGTATGTGGATATTTCCAGCTGGTGGACATGCATTGTCCTGGAATGTTCAGACTAGCGAGTGTACATACATATAGACGCGTTTTCCACCGTGGGGGTAGTATGTAATGACAGTAGAATTGCGAGGTACTTGTAAGTATGTATGTAGGTACGTCGTGTTTATGACGGTCTCACTAGGCGGCCGTTTGGTGCGCGGTTGTTGGTGCCACTATACCAGGTACAATCTAGATGTATGATTTCAAATAGTCTGGTCATCGTTCGAATTCACGAGTACAAAGGAAGACCTGGACCGGCCCGATCCGGTCCGAGAAGTTACCAGGCGTTCTCATGAGTTGAACTCCATCTGTCCTCTGATTCATGCCTCCTCGTCCTCGTCCACGACCACCCTGCGTCGTATGTTGCCACGAAGCACCCAAATACGCGTGCGCATCTTGTAGAGCCAACTAGTAAGACTTATTGTGCGATCCTACCAAGGTTCAAGTTCTCACCTTTGAAAAAAAGCTGCACCGTCGCGTGTTACAAACAACATCGAGGTAGGTGGTGTTCCGACGCGTCGTTTTCGTGTCGTTCCTACCATCGTTGTATTCACGCAGAGACGTGTTCATCTGGTTCTGCTCCCACCAACGCGGCCCCAGTCACGGATGCGAGCGTGCCGCTAGCTGGAGGTATGTACGCCCCCCACCTTTTTTATCTGCTTAGAGCACTGAGCGATTCCCTCGCAGTCCTTCCCAATTTCGACACTGAGTCCAACGACCCAGAGCCTCTCCAAGACCCGATCCCGCTCCGCCCTCTGACCTCCCTCAAATGGCCATACGTCCCCGACACTTCGGCCTACCCCGACCCGCTCACGCGGGACGACCCTAAACCGCTCCAGCTGCATCAGTACGAAGCTATCGGTGCGTTCCTTTTCTTGCTCTCCTCCTCATCACGGATATATAATATACACACATGGCAACCCCCACCATCGCCAGCCACGTCCCCGACGATCCGCACGCTCCTCACATCACACCCCCGCCTCTGCACACTCCTTACTTCTATCGACGCCCTCCGCGGCCCAGACCGCGAACGCGCTCTCCGACGCGCGCTTGGCGTCGATAACGAGGACGGTAGGAGCAGCCACCACGAGAACAAAAACGGCAACACCACGCCCCCGGACGTAGACACGGATACGCGCGCGTTCCGGGAACTCGTCCGCGCGGTCAAGAATTCATCGCACCGACGCTAACCTTCGAGTCAGTAAAAAAAGATCATCTCATCCATGCACTCCAGGCGTTAACCCCGAGGCGATAAGCAGTCGAACCAAAGTCGAACCACCAAACCAGTCACACGCCCCCAGAAATTATGTGTCATATGCCAAGAGACATGCCTACTACACGCCCCCAAGACCTAATATGACTTGATGCCGAGGAACAACAGCCCCTGCTTGGCCTTTGCCGGCGTCTCCTCGAGTTCTCTGCCGTCGCTAGCCAGTCCACCACTCGGACCGGTCCATCTCCTTGGCCATTTTACTGCCCTTGATCGCAGAGATCTTGCGTGCGTTCGGGGACGCTATGCGGCGCGGGTTTCGAGAAAAGATAACCAGTGCGGCGATCACACACACATCCCATCGCGTTCGCGATACCTGTGAACCGCCCAAACAAGAACTCGTATATAGGGACGGCCTGTACGAGACCCTCGAGCACTTCGCGATCGCTCGCACACCCAACGACGGTCGTCGCCTTGGCGCCATGCATCACACTCGGATTCCCGCCGCGATCTACGACGGCGACCCTGATCGACCTCCTCTGGCCCCTCCCGCTCGTTTGAATCATCGACATCACTTTCATATAAGAAGTACTTCTTCGTCCAGCACCGTGACCAACGGTTTTATCAGACTTTGTAATAAAATTCAGCAGAACCATCGTTACATCATCCTGTGGACATCGAGTCCGGACTAACTGAAAAGGAAATGATTTGGCACGTACCCTGTTCAATGCACGGAAGTAAAGAGGTGATAGATTGCAGCATCATACAGTGTGAAGTTAGCTATGGTAAAATGATAGTCATGTTCCAACGAAAACCCTCCGATCGCAAATCCGTTTGTCATAATAGGTTCCAATCCTGGGCTACTGCACGTCGACCGTCTGAATACCCCCCATCAGCTCACTCAACTCCGTCTCCTCGTGCACCTGAGCCATGATCAAACAATCCGTCGCCACACGTCGGTACTGCGCATGCGCATGCGCTACAGGGGCAAGTAGCAGCGCCCCGAACTTCTGTCTGAGCCGGACGGCCAGCCTCCGCGCATGCGGCTCTAGATCAGACTGAAAATCGTGCGAGAATTCTTGTGCGAGAAGAGGACTGATCCACGGATGAACGAGGAGTAAACCTTTCGTATTGATTGACCTATCCGCGGTCTTGATCTCTACATCACCGAGCATCGGTGACCTCGCATGGTAAACAGCCTTGGAAGAGTCGGGATCCGCCTCCGAGCAACACCGAACATTGGCGAGTTGAAAGACGATGCCTGGGAGACGCAGCCGACCAGCATTAACCGAAAGCGACGCAAGGTCTCGGAGCCGATGGTACAACGGAATAGTGATGGAGAGGTCAGAGGGGTGTAATGATGTGACCATGTTATCCATCTCAGCACTGTCAATTGGTTGCGGAAGATGTGGCGGCACGATTTGGTCGTAAACGGTGAGATCGGCAGGGAGGTAACTGTGCCGACTACCGCGCGTCCCGGTCCAGGACAGGATTGTCACATCTCCCGAATGCGCCAGGACGTGCTCTAGAAGACGACCAACTGCCACCTGCTTGCCCTCTCCATAAATGACTGGTTGTGAGACACTGAAAACGCCAAAGAGACAGTACGCAATGTCTTCCTCGCGTGTCGTTTGACGTTTGGAAGCCAGATAGAGCTTCTCGCGGACCCTGTCCGGCCCCGGTTGAAGAGCGGACAACTCCTGTGTCTTCATTTTCATGGCCTGTTCCATCTCCGAAATAATGACAGGCGATTCTTTGTGATTGAACATCGACAAGCCGAGGTATAGCTGCCAGTCTTCCGTGTAAAACTGCACAACCTCCGGAGCAACATATTCCTGGTAAGTCCAACCGCGAGTGTTCCAGATACTCCGCCACAGGTCCCCATCTTTCTGCGACTCCGAAAAGATATCCAGAAGGTAGACAATGGTGAGCGACGAGCCGTGGTACCACCTGAACATGGCAACCACTGCCTCTTGCAGAATCACCTTGTCCGCTTGGTTCACGCAGCATGTGTCGCTCCATGCCCAGAGAAAGCGCAGCCGATGCACAAGCTTACAGAACTTGACCAGTTTGGTATGAGCCAGAGACGCAGGCAGCCTATAGACCGTGGTGTTTTTAACCTTCTGGAAGGTCGGTTCGTCCGGTTGCCACCTATGCGAGAACATCACGTAACGGTAGAAATCCCCGACTTCTTTTCGAATACGTTCATCATCAATCTTCCTAATCATTGAAGATCGTAACTCATTGAAAATGGGGAGTTCCTCGAAAGCTCTTTCCTGTTGATCTTTGTCGCACAGACGACCGGTAGCAGTGTTGATCAGTGTGTTTGGGATATCGCGGACAGTCTTTTGTACAACCTCCCGAATTTCGGGAGTGGCATTGACGTACAGACGACGAAGGGCTATGGATGAAATAAAATTAACATGTAAAGCCTGCATATAATATCTAAAATCAGCCCACCACGGATGTCCGGCAAGGGCGAATCCTCGAGCTTTGCAAGCATTTTCTCGAACGCCATGAATGCTTCCTTGTGACGCCCCATGCCATGTAATGCGAAGTGCTTTCGCTTGTAGCCCTTGTACGATGACGGCGCGAGTTTGATATCCTAGATGTGACCAATCATGAAAGTCCATCCCGTGGGAATGTAGAAGTCAATCCATACCTTCTCAGCGTCAGTGAGTGCGTTCTCCAACAAAGATTTTCGTGCTTTGCAACATTTGACGAGCATATCCTCGATGTTCGGTGGAATAAGTGAGAGTGCATTCGAATAGTATGTGATGGCCTCGTTGTAGTCATTGGACGCCATTAGGGAATCGCCTTGTTCCTCCAGCTTCTTGGGGCAGCGTTCTCTGAACTCTAACATCAGGAAATTGGTGAAGTGATGATATGTCCAGATATTGATGATATACCTAGATATACACATGAAATCTTTAGCTGGGCAAAATTTCAACTATCTGGCTGTTATCTACATGTAAAATACATAAACT
>JBBPNG010000100.1:0-41984 GCA_038091095.1 Leccinum incarnatum
AGACCATGCAACAGGATGGTGTCGTCTGCATTTGCCATAGTTTCGGGACACGGTCTCGGTTCGATATGTTTCCAAACTTCGAATATCCCTGCACAGGTCCGAATCGTTGGATTTGGGATTCCAACTAGGGTAGGGGTGCCTCTTTGAGGTGATTAGTAGTCGAATACAATCAAGTCCCCGATCTCCATTCTAGATCCACAAGTCACTTACGTACCGGACCCGGCAAGTCTCACTCCGGGAAAATAGAAGGCGATGAGCGTTAGATGGGGAAAGAATTGGTACTGTGCATTAATGCAGCTTGAGGGTATTAGGGAGGAGTGGTTTGAGAGCCGCTTGTGCTGACCCATCGCCAGAAATGATCGATAGCCAACAGAGCAGGACTGTCGAGAGGTTGTATACGTCGAAGGTACGCGATGTGGAATCAAACGGCGTCGTCCCTCCACTGCCCTCACTACGAAGGGGTGTAGAACGGAGTTGACTGCTGGGCTGCGAACCGTGGCTTCCAGGCAGATGTTGGAGTAACACCCGGGAGTCATGAAGTCTGTGTTGTGTAGCTCCTCCGTCGGCCATTTGTCAACTCCCTACCACCCAGATCTGGGCGATCTGTGGGTGACCACCAGAGAACAATAACTTTGGCTTGGGCGTCGACAAGACAGGAAATCTGGAGAGTTTGGGAACGTGCGTCAAAGTACACTTGCTCTTTGGTCGAGGAGATAATGACTATGAACGATGAATTTTCCAAGAGCCCGAGTCGCTTTATGTACTGAGGGTCTAGACATCCTTGCTATGGTCAAATCGCAGTGAACTCGCAAGCAGAGGGATAATCGTAGTAGGAGTAGGATCTCCGAATTGACTTTGCCGTTTCTTCAAATGATCTGTATACAATTCCTGCAAACGAGGCGACGTGTTGCAGGGTCTACTAGATTCATCTTCACGGCGCCGCTTGGAAGGACTCAGAGCGCAAACACGATGCTTTGCGAACAAGCGTATTCAAGGTACTAGCACTGACTCAGAGGTGTTTCAACTTGAACCCGCCATCAAGTAATACCCACGCCACAATCCGAACTATCGGCAGCAACCTCACTTTCAAATTTCAATTTCTTGAACGTCCACCATCATAAACCGTTGAAAATTTGGGCCTACACATCCCTAAGCCCTTTGTATTTACTGAGAGGATATGCTGAGGCGAAATACCTGCGAACAGCTCCCGTAGCAGCTCCTCAAACCCGCTTGACCATCATCATCATGTATGATGTCCCGCGATACACTCCCAATCAGCGCCCATCGCCTTTGATTGTGCAGGTGATAATGAGTCATCTTTCGATTGTCATTCTGCGCCTTGAGCAGCTCTAATTCGTGACCGCTTTTGCGTCTCGAAAATGACATGCTCCTACCGAAACGCGTCGCCAGGCAGAAGACATCCTCGTCAATTATCTTCAGTGGCACCACGCGTGGCGACCCCTCGGACGATATCCAGTGTACGTTCTTTTGAGTCATATCGTCACACCCTCGTCTCTCGTAATAGATCCGTCCTTCGAGTCTATGTATGACCATAACTAGCTGCTCGAAGACTACTCTGCCTCCTGCGGTACGCTGCGCGCTCGCGACCGGAAAATGAAATTGACGATGTCCGGGGTTGGGGTCGGCCCGGGGCAGGGTTCATTTCGCTTGGACCAGACTATATTTGGAACGCACTTCCAGGACTTGCCAAAAAAACAGTGACTGGATGGCTTGGAAGTGCGCTCGCCCCCGCGATGGGGGCCTTTCCAAATCGGTTCGACGCCGTCAAAGCGGCACACGGTGAGCACGCACGCTCGAAAGGCGCAAACTCATCTCATGCATGGTCCTCATCATTTCCATCCCGCTTTCTTTGCTCGCTAGGCACTAAGACGACAAAGTACACTGTGGTCGGTACGTGTCGGCCAATCCTCGCCATCCAGACGATCGACGAATGCTGAGCGAATGTCTCCATGGTAATGCTTCCGTGCTTGACTTGGTTGCAGAGGGTACCATCGTCGCAATCAACGATCTCTCATTGTTGTGATGAGGAAAAGAAATGCATCGATGAGCGTACACACGTCCTCGTAGGTGCCATCGCCCACCTCTCCTGCCTCGAGGAGAGCCGCATTTCGAAAAGGTCGCTCGTATTCCCGGAACGTCCTTCCTATCGCTCCGGGTCCATAGTATTACAATCCCTAGGGATCCCGCTTTCCTTCCCTGCTCGGGTGAGTTCCGATAACGGTTTTCCTTGCATCCTTGGGCGTAGAGCTGACTACGCCATTGTACGATAGACATGGACTGGAGCTTCTCGCTTGAGAATCGACGACTCGCAGAGGACATCCTGATGTGCAACAAGTCGACCTACTTTATTATTCAAGTGCCATGATCCGGCTATCGCAAGGGCTCTCGAAGGATGTGGAGTCGTGATGATGGCGAGTCAGGAGACATAAAGCATCATGCATCATCGCTCGTTCTACTTCACCATGGCTCTGCCCAACGGAAACTTGAAGTCGAGTGAACTTTTCGATATCCGATTCGAACGTTTCTCAATCAATGATCTGTCAGATTACACGGAAATGCTTTCTTCGTACAGATACAATGATCCTGGCACAAATTCTTTGCACTTATTCGCTAAGTCGCTCAAACCGATACAATTGGCCAGTTAAGTACCGCGGAGGCACGGAGGGGGTTTCAACAATAAGCCTGATCTCAATCTGTCATCAAAGTCAGAAATTTGACATATGCAGCAGGAGAGAACAAATAACCTCAGAGCGGTCTTGCTCATCGCTAGGGACCGTCCATCCCTTGCCACGGTCTCTATCCATTGTGATGCTAGGGATTCATTGGTGAAACGGAAGTTCCTGACGAAAAAAAATATGCTTACGTGAATGCGTTCTGCGCTTCTCTGTAGGTGGCATACCATAGTACTTGCTGTTCCTCAGGGAAGATGGAAGCAATGACCTTGTTGTCGGTTACCCTGGTGTACGGATATCCACCTACTCTCAGCAGGATTTTGTCGCCATCTTTCTCGAGGACCCACTGGAGTGGACGAGGTGAGTCTCGTATTCCGGTCCAGGATATAAGCGGTAAACTGCTTACTTGTTGGATGTGCCCGCCGACGCGGACAGGCTGCATGGCTGGCAGGGTGGGATCAACACCGACGGCGCGATTTCCATCTGTGAGAGAGACGATTTCATAATGACCAGAAGTTAGGTTGGGAGACATCGTTGACTGGGTTGTGGTACCAGGTTGGGAGATCAACTGCAATGTGAGCTGCTCGTTTTATAGCCGTCGAACCCGACACGCAGAAATATAGCAGCTCAAACGTGTTCGTATTTTCCTCATTCGATATCTGTTTTCCCAGTTTGCTCTGGTACGTGCCCTTGTATGGCTGCTCAATCCTAATCCTTCTGATCAGTTCAGGGGTGGTGGCGCTTTTGGGAGATGAGTTTGTCGTGCTCGGCGCCGTTGATCGGAACTCGAGTCCAGGTATGCTATTGCTGGACAGCTGATCACAGTTCTGGGGGATTTGATGATTCAGTGTGCATTCCCTGGACGCCCGCGCACAGATCTCATTTAGTACCCTCAATCCTTTCCAGGCTTAACAAGGACAAGAGGGATGATATGACAAAGCGGTTGAGTATCGAGTTGACAGATGGGCTGACGGTAAGCTTCACCAGCCACCTGTGGCAATCCACTTGCGCCACCCCAAGTTTGTATGAACGACGTGACGTAGTCATCGACGGAAGAATTATGAAGCGGCACCCCCCCTTTTTGTCGTTAGCCTACCCTCGAGCTTGTGTTGAGCGGCGTTCATATGAAATGATCTAATTTAAATACTGGGGCGCAAGTGTGTCTACGCACGGCGATTGCTTTGGAACCGCACTGAATCAGCGAGTCCGTGTTCTCGAACTTGTTACGAGCATTCCATCAGAAGATCTGGACTCGGGTTCACGTCAACGGCGTAAGGACATAAGCAGGGCGATGATATCGCGACTGAATGGGAGAGATGACGGCAACTGCAACTTGAGTCTGAGGACCAAAGTATGCCTTGGTAACCGGGCAACAACTCCATTGAAGGCGCAATATCGTATGTGGACTCATTGCAGCACGTTACTTGGACGATGGCCGGATTGATCAACTACCAGCGTATTGGCTATCGCGATCCCCGCAGCGATCGACGAAGACCCGGAGAAAAGAACGCTCAGGTCGAAACACAACCATCTGATTCGACGATTCAATTTATACATATTTGAATCGGACTCGCGAGAACGTGCAAAAACTGGAATATGGTCGCAGGTTGAATTGTTGCAAGAAGCTTCAAGTTATCACAGAGCCTGACGGAATGAATGTCGAAGGAGTTTTCGGTCTCCGATTCGAGCTGTTTATGTAAGTTGCCAATGCTCATTGGTGCGATTGTCCGAGAAATTCCGAAGTTCGACATCGCATGCATCATGCATCATGTTTCAATCCTCAATTTCTACGTTCTGTACTAACAACGTAATACACATCGCCAAGTCGCTCAAACCGATACAATTGACCGGGTAAGTACAGCGGAAGAAAGGACTTGGTTTCAATAATAGGCCTGATCTCAATCTGTCATGCGAGTCAGAAACTTGTCAAATTCAACAAGAGAAAACAAATAACTTCAGCACCGTCTGGAGCATCAGAAGGGACTTTCCATCCCCTCACCGGGTCGTCATCCAATGCGATGCTAAACATTTCATGGATATTGATTAGCAACGTACAAGTCCCTGGAATATCCCTTACGTGTGTGCTTTCTGAAATTCTCTGTAGGTCGCACGCCATCTCTGCCCGGGCCCAGGGAGACAGGAGACAGTAATTTTGTGGTTGACTACCTGGGTGACCGGATAACCACCTATCCTGAGCAAGATCGTTTCCTTATCCTTCTTGAGGACCCACTGAAGTTGACAAGATGAGGATCGTATCCTGATAAAATGAGTAATCTGTCTTACTTCTTGGATACGCCCGTCGACGAAGACAGGCTTGGAATCTGGCCGAGCACGATCTTTAATTCCGACGGCGTGATTGCCTTCGGCAAGAGAGACAACTTTATAAAGACCCGAAGTAAGGTTGTCAGACATCGTTGGCTGGGTTGTGGTACGAGGTCAGGGGATCAACCACATTGTGAAATTGTGAGCTGCTTGTTTTATAGTGGTCGTAACCCGACACGGAGGGGTACAGCAGCTGAAACATGTCCGTATTTTCCCCATTCAATGTCCGTTTTTCTAGTTTGTTTACTCTGGTACGTGCCGTTTCATGGCCGGTCAATTCTTCTGATGAGCGTTAGGTCAGGTTCATGAAACGGGGTGGCGCTTTCGGGAGATAAGTCCGCCGTGCTCAACGCTGTTGATCTGAACTTGAGTACAGGTATGCTCTATTGTACTCATCACAAAAACAGTGTCAGGGGATTCGGTGATTTAACGTTTATACACCCCTCGAAGCCACTTCTGTCAACACCTGCGCCCAGATCTCGATTGGTGCTATTCAATCCTTCCTAGGCTTCACAGGCCAGGTCAGGTCTGGATGAGGATGGCGCTTGTTGATTACCAAAAGTGGCTTAGAGCATCGTGCAGACTCAGATGTGACGGTAACCCCACTGACTGTCTCCTATGCAGAGTTGAGACTCCGTAGACGATGAGTCTACCTGCTACATTTGCTAGTACAGCATGAACATAGGGGAAAGAATGAGTTAACGGCGATACACCAGTCGGTGTGATGGCTCTAGAAGACACAGATCGACAACACTGGCGGACGAGTTGATAAAAGAGGAGCGGCCAACTCCAGTGCACAGAAGCCGAGGTCGACACGACAGTCAGAGCAATGAGCAGAGACACTTTTCAATGGGCCACGAATAGGTCGAAGAGAGGGCCTTGAAACTTCACCTCACCAACCACTTGCGGTAAGCCACTAGCGCCGCCCTTTGTGCTGAACGACCTGACCTGGCCTCGGAAGAATTCTAAAGCGGCACCACCTCCCTTGTGCCGATGTTGGTCTGGCCTCAGGCTGGCCTTGCTTCTGGACTCAATGTTCGAGCGGCGTTCAATGAAATTATCTGGGACTTGGGCGTAAGTGTTTACGCGACGACGAACTGTTTTTGAGGCGTAGAATCACTGAATCAGCAAATCCATCATCTTGTTCTCGGATCTGTTACGAGCATTCCACCAAAAAATATGGACCCGGGTCCATGTCAATGGTGAGGCTGAACACAGCTGACTGATCCTTGTGGTCGGTGAGTCGGCAACATAGGCACTGGGCAGATTCTAGCACTATTCACGGTCACAGTGTCCGTCTTGGTATCTGTTGATCGAGGATCACCTTCGCCATCCGCAAGGTCATATCCTTTCAAAGGCTGCATTTGAGACGAAAAGTTGTGCTCTTTGACGCCATAGAAGTCTTTTGGACTGTCTGATGGGTGGAGGTTATCTGCTTGGACAAATCTACAACTTCGTCCCATCATGATGGTCATTGACACTGAAAAGCCCCACTCAGTGTCCGGGATTGATAGATACCTGACTCGGGAGAACTTGCATCAAAAACATAAGGAACAAAACAACAGTTTTGAGCTGGTCAGTAGTCTATTGCCGCCCCCAGGTTGAACGTTGACGCGGACGTTAAAGTTGAGGTCCGCCGACCAAACCGGGACCACTTGTCTCAGACAAAGAAAAGGAGTGTTGACAAAGGCTTTCCGTGACTGTGGCGACTCTTTTACCGATCGAGGACGACGTAGAAAAGAGACTCATGCCACTCATGAGAACCCATAAGATCGCAGTTCAGAGTCGACATTATCCGTTAATCGCTACATAACGACCTCGAATTCGGAGTGGCGCACGACTTCGCCATAGAGATCAAGTCGTGGACTTTTCAGCCTCCTACTAATCGAAGGTTCGTGAGCATCAACGGAGACTAGATCTGATTCAATTCCTCGATCTCAACTGTGTCCTACGTACACTCCCCTCTTTCTTAGCACAACGCAATATCGTACATACTACAGAAACCAGCTCCCTACGGTGATTCAGTGGCATATATGCACCTAGTATTCGTCGATCCGCTCAAACCGATACAGTTGGTGAGGTAAAAACTGCGGAGGCAAGGACTTGGTTGAAACAATGGGCTTGATCACAATCTGTCATCGAAGTCAGAAACCTGTCATACTCAGCAGGATAGTTGAACAAATGAATGACCTCATCGCTAGCACCATCTTCGGCATCATCATCCGAGTCAGAAGCCTGAGGGACTGTCCATCCCCTGATCGGGTCGTCATCCAGTGCGATGCTGAACATTGCATAGATACTGATTAGCGGAACGCGCAAGTCCCTGGAATACCCCTTACGTGTGTGCTTTCTGCGCTTCCCTGTAGGTCGCACGCCATCTCTGCCCCGGCCCAGGGAGACTGGTGACAGTAACTCTGTGGTTGATTACCTGGGTGGCCGGATAACCACCTATCCTAAGCAAGATTGTTTCCTTCTCTCTCTGGAGGTCCCACTGAAGCGGATGAGGTGAGTCTCGTAGTCATGATAAAACCGTTGAACTGTCTTACTTTATGGATACGCCCGTCGATGCGGACAGGCTGGGAAGAGCCTGGCTCACCACGATCTTTGATACCGACGGCGGGATTGCCTTTGGCAAGAGAGACGACTTTGTAATGACCAGGAGTAAGGTTTTCAGACATCGTTGACTGGGCTGTGGGGTACCAGGTTAGGGGATCAACCACAATGTGAGCTGCTCGTTTTATAGCCTTCGTACTAACCCGACACGCAGGGTACAGCAGTTGGAGCGTGTCCGTTTTTTCCCCATTCGATATCCGTTTTTCCAGTTTACTCTGGTGCGTGCCGCCGTTGTTCGGCTTCTGATGAACGTCAGATCCATGAAATGGGGTGGCGCTTTCGGGAGATCAGTCTGCCGTGCTCAGCGCTGCTGATCGGAAGTCGAGTCCAGGTAGATTCTTGGACAGCTGATCATAATTTTGTGGGATTTATCGTGTTTGATGATTGTACAGCACCCCAAACTGGCAGTTCCCCTTGGTGTCAACACCACGCCCAAATCTCGATTAGTGCCACTTAATCCTTCCTATACCTGACAAGCCAGGTGTGTCCTAGGACAGTACATGTAACCGAGTTGAGACATCGTAGTCTCCTAGATTCTAACTCGAATGTTAGATCTACCTGCTACACTAGTAGTCGAGCTTCTGATGCGGCTACTAGTACAACATTTATGGAGACCGTGACCAAGGGCTTGAACAGGCTTCCACCGGTCCCTGCCATGGCATTGTACCATGGCCAGTTGATGTGACTCGAGAGGATACATCTTGACGACAGTCCACGAAGGAACCAGAAACGTCGGAGCAGAGGACAATAAGACAGTCAGAGGCCCGGGAACGTGCAGAGACGGCCAACCACAAGTCAATCGGCCTTGACCATTTGCGGTAATCCACTAGCGGCGCCACCCTTTTGTACTGGGCGGTGTCCGACCTGGCCTGGCCTTCGATGGAAGATCCAGGCTGGAGTGGCGCCACCCCCTTGCGCCGTTGGCGTGTCTCAGAGTCTACTACGCCATGGCGTATGAAATCATCTGGCACTTGGGCGTAGCGTGAGCGCCAGTATTCACGCGATGGCCGGTTTTTGAGCAGCGTGTAAACAACGAATCAGCAAATCCGTGTTCTCCGACTTCAAGTTACGATCATTCCACCAGGAAATATGGACTCGGGTGCATGTCAATGGCGAGGCTGAGCGCCGTGCCTGACTGATCTCAGTACATAGTCGCTATTAGTCGGTTCTACTTGGTCATGACGTCAGAGTATGATAGAAGTACGGCTGTATGATCATGATTGAACCGCTCGAGAAGTGGCAGCCGCAACTTGAAGCTCGATTCGATGACCTACTTAGATCCAGAGGTGGATTTTTTCCCTTCCAAGGACGTCCAGACCAGGTGAAAGTAGTATTCAACAGGATATACTGTCGTCGACATCTAACCGCAATGGTGCCCGGGGGTAAGGACCGTAACTGGCATGTTTGGCATTACGTCCGAGTCATATTTTGGAGGTCGAAATCGATTTCAATGAGTTGTTGATAACTTGGTGCTGAAGTTCGCAGTGCCTACTACTTGAGGCAGGATTTTTATATACAAGTTCGCTACACTGGCATAGAGCGGATCCATGATTAGTTTCATGAGAAGGCTTATGTCGACATGAGCATCGGTGAGCGTACTGAGCAAGCAGTGGAGGTGGAATTGATAAGAAAAATGGTTCTGCAGAGTCGAGGCTGTCGTCAAAGAGTCCCGTGCTGCATGCTTAGGGTGCCAAGTTAGAATTAGAGCTCACGATCGACAGGCCAGCTGACGCTGATTTAGGTCAAGGAGATTCAAATTCTGTATATCAACGAAAGGCGCGGTGTTCAAACTCCTAGACGTCTCCGCCAACCATGTCCATGTCCATGTCCGGGAAAACGTCATCCATTTGTTTATGGACCAAGCATGGGCCAGCCGGAAGCGCAGAGAGAATATCGCTCTCTGGGCGAGTGGTGATCAAAAGATGAAGGTTTCTCGGAAGAGCGTTCTCGGAAACCTGCTTAGAGATGGCGCGTAAAAGCGGCTGGCGACTGAGTGGATCGCCGCATTCGTCCAGAGCATCGATGACGATGATCAAGGGTCCGATGGGATCTAAATGCTTGCTAGGTTCGACGATGAACCGCTCCAGTTGCTCCAAGGGTGACGTCGACGTTCGGAGTGCCCGATTGTCTTTCACGACTCCCCACAGAGCAGATTTGAACTGTAGATCGTGGTCGCAAAGGTCACGCGCGATGGTGCTGAACAGATTCTGTGGGTTCCGAATGGCAAGATCGGTCCTGGAGAAACAATACGACGAGCCCAGTCGCTTCTGCTCGTCATACAGTTGAGCGATCGAGCGAGCGATTGCAGATTTGCCCGATCCGGCAGTGCCCGTGAGAAGGCACAATTGCGGAGCATCTGGGTCGGAATCGTTGAGAATATCTTGGATGTCGGAGAGTAGTGACTCGTGGGTCCCATGAAGATACCCCTCGTCCTGCACATATCTAGCGCCATACGCATATGGCATGTTGTTGAGGTCGATAACTTCCGCTACGTTGCGGATCAATGAATATCTCAGTTACCTGGAGGGGAGAAAGGGGACGCACTGATATGTTCTACCACATTCATCATACGAAGAACGATGATCCCTGTTTGTAGTGCAACTCCCTCCAAGAATGCAACCTTGATTTCCTTCAGCTTGTTCTGGTAATCCGTGACTTTTCCGCTGATATCCGTCAACGTGTATTTAGCCGTTCTAATCCCTGTGCGTGGGATCAGCGACATAACGAGCTTGGATCCAACCGTCGACTTACAGAAGTTCTTTTGCGTGGCATATTCAGCGATGAAAAAACCGCACTCCGTCACCTGCTGCGTCAGAAGCCTGATGACTTTGATGTGCGCCTTGATTTTCTTCAAAGGTTCAGCGTCGTGAACGAACTCAAAGACGTCATTCATTACACCTGTCAGACGAATGATCTGCTCGTCTTTATCTTGTTGGTTTAGGAACGCCTACGTGGGGTATATCCAATCATCAGCAACGATACAAAGATCAAAAAGCAGCAAGCCCAGACTTTGTTCGCAGCTGATATAACAGACCAAGCTAGTGTCACATAGGGATGAATCTATATCGCGTTCAGAATGCGAGGAAGTCGAGAAAAAGAAACACTGAATACCTCGGCGATGGCTGTCGCGATGTCGTTGAACCGCCTCAAAGTGTTCAACAAGGTGCCAAAAGCATCTTGATGCTTCACTACAAAGTCCAGCTTGCTGACGACCCCGGGCGTCGAACCTAGTTCGTTAGCCCCCTTGGTCGCCTTATCCGCAGCGTCTTTAGCCTGAAGGTCGTCGGCATCCAAGCCAACACCATCGTATTGCTTCACGACCAGCGAAAACTTGATCATAGTTTTCAAAACTTCGGGACCATTGGAAGTAAGTTTATGAAGAGGCTCTTCAAGTACTTCAATAGTTCAATTGCAGAGACATCGTGTCAGTAAAAACACATGGTGTCATGCACAACAACCTCTTACTATCGCCTTTTAGTCTTGCCACTACTCCACCGACGGTAGCAGTCAAAGTTCCGACAATCTCGTCCTTTCGGACACGGTGGTTCTGGACGACTTTGACGAGGAACATGGATTGATTTTCTCCGTCACTGACGACACTGATTTTAGTTGCTCAGCGTCCATAAAATGGACGCGCAACCCACAAAAACAACGTTTCATCCCAAAAGGTACGAGTCCCCTTCTCCTCAGCCATCCTCGTCATTCGTGACGTACCGCCCACGGAAAATTCGAGCTGATGTCGCCTCGGAACCGGGAGCATACGCCGCGAGTCGGTCTGAAGTTCGATATCTGACGAAACAAAAAAATCAGTTCGATTCCTGCTGGAGGACTGACGTTGCAGACCCACTCTCGATTGTGATCGCCTTCTCCCTAGAACCAATTTGAGCATATACCCCACGAAGCGACCAAGGCACCAAGTACACTTACGTAGTCGAAATCGTGGTTTGAGCTCGTTGGGCTGTATTCATGGTTTTACGGGCAGCAGGTGGTAAACATACGATTTCTGGGGACATAGCAGCAGGTCAGTTGGGAGAAAAGCTCAGACGAAGGCCTTGATTGCAGTGCGTTTTCGGTGGTGCTGGTAAAGTGACAAGAGCGCCAAGTTCGGTGATTATCAGAACGCTGCGTGTGATAAACAATGCCACGAAGATGGGTTAGGGCTAAATCACCCTCATGTCCGTGAAACGATCACATCAGGGAGAGGAAGAATTCTACAACGAGCGTCTGTATTCGGTCCTACCCGGTCTACCCGACTAGGATCTGTGGACCCGATGAGCGAATGCGATCAAACCAACTAACCGCTCGTACCAATGATGCTGCAGCTTATGCATACATGGAGTGGAGCAGTCAGTTCTGGTACTCGGACACTGTCTTTTGTACAAGAGTAGGATATTGAATAGGACCCGCGTGCCATATCAAGTTAGCGCTCGTCAATTGACCAGCACCTTTTCACGTTTTTTCATGTTCGGACTGCGGCCTGATTCCGTGTGGATGGGTTAGGGCAAAACAAGACACAAAACGGGATCAACTGGTCAAGATGATGTTGGATCTGAGCTTGAACGCTCGAAGTCTGGAGATTGTTCTTTGCCAATTTCATACTACCCTCCTCAGGTCGATAGAAAACACTGCGATGTCCATGAAAGCATTGTATTTAGGGAAATGAAATTCCCAATGACAAACGGGCACACGCAGTCTATCGATCAACCTCCCTACAGCCAAGGAAAACTCCGATGAGTGGACGTTACCGGAACAATCTGGCCAATCACTCACCCAAACACAAGATCCAACGTGCCTATGATCGCCACAGCGTCCGCAAGCATGTGCTAAAAATTCGTGAGGCGGCAGTCAGTCGGATACTCGACCAAAAATTCATGTATGCTTACGTCTGCAGAAAGAGAGATGATTGTCATTAGCTACCTTTTTATGAAACGGAAAGTTCTCGAATGGGACTTACGTCTCATCATGAAGTCGGCGCCTGCCAAGTGAGCAAACCCAGGGGCACGGATTTTACATCTGTATGGGCGGTTCGTGCCATCCCTATGGAATACAGGATGTCAATCTTGTTATCAATGACGAAACGCAAAGAAAGAACGCACGATACGAGGTAAACCCCCATCTCGCCCTTGGGTGCCTCGATGGCGCTGTAGGTCTCACCCGGAGGCACAGAGTAACCCTCGCTGAAAAGCTACCAGGTCTGTCAGTAACAAGTCCTAGGAGGAAAAGGGAACATACTTTGAAGTGGTGGATGAGGGCCTCCATGCTCTCCTTCATGGAGGCACGTGGAGGAGGAACGAGTTTATTGTCATCGATCTTGACAGCTCCGGTGGGCATTTTGTTCAAGCACTACAATATATCGTGTGTAACTCGTAAAAAGGGTTAGCGGAAGCAACAATGATACGCACCTGTTGGATAATTCGCAAACTTTCGCGGAATTCTTGAACTCTGCAGAGATATCGGTCGTAGCAGTCACCGTTCTTGCCCACGGGAACATCAAACTCGACCTGGTACCAGGGGTCAGATATCGGAGCAACAAAGCGCGGCCGGTCGACAACACACCTCGTCATACTTGTCGTATGGATGTATCTTCCGGAGGTCCCAGGGAATACCGCTGCCACGCAACATGACACCACTGAAGCTGTAGTCCAATGCCTGTTTGGCAGTCACGACACCAATTCCAACAGTGCGCTCTTTCCATATCCTGTTACCGGTGACGACCTCCTCGATTTCGTCCACACGGGAACTGAACTGAGTTGCCCATTTATGAATGTCTTCGAGGAGACCGTGGGGGATGTCAAAAGCGACACCGCCCGGACGAACGTAGGCTGCGTGGAGACGAGCACCGGAAACGCGCTCGTAAAACTCCATGAGCTTCTCGCGCTCCTCGAAACCCCAAAGGAAAGGAGTGAGAGCACCAACATCCATGGCGTGTGTGAGAACCGCCATCAAATCTGAACTAGTGTTTCATCACCAATACTAGACGGAGGGTATAGTACGCACGACTAAGAATACGAGTGATTTCACCAAACAAGGTGCGGATCCATTTGGCACGCTCGGGCACTTCGATGTTGAGAAGTTTCTCTACGGCAAGGGTGTAGCAAAGCTCGTTGGTCACTGCAGAGAAAGGAAGTGATTGGTTACTGTATTACAACCATGGACGACGACACGCACTCATGGAGACGTAGTCGAGACGATCGAAGTAGGGGAGGGCTTGTGTGTAGGTTTTGTATTCTATCAGTTTTTCCGTGCCACGGTGAAGGAGACCGACATGCTGCAGACAGATGTTAGACGAGTTGTGGTTCGGCGTCGACAGAAACGCACAGGATCTGCTCGGAGAATTTCTTCGCCGTTGAGCTCTAAAATCATACGGAGCACACCGTGAGCGGCAGGGTGCTGAGGACTGTTGGGGTGTGAGTGACCCATCCTCCAGAGAGCCATGAACACTCACCCGAAGTTGACTATACGAGCGAGGATTCACATCAACAAAACAGCAAAAAGTCACAATGCAGAACACACCGGTAAAATGTCTCAGCTTGGTGTCTGCACGAGTTCCAGTCTCTGCCAATATTTCTGCCGCGGACATGCCATGCAGGTCCTCGACGGTGTGTGTGTCTAACGGATTCTTGGGTGCGTTCTGCTGAGTTTCAGGCTTCCATCGCGCCGTCGACGTAGAGAAAGAACGAGAAACAGAGCGCTTTGAGAGAGCAAACTGCCGACGTAGCAATGCACTGACCATCGTCGTCGAGGACAAACGGCTCAAGTCGGTTGTGGCAGTGCTAAATATGGAAGACCTCCTTTTGGGGGGTCAACTTGACTCGCCCTCATACCATGATCATTTACTCGGCGCTCTTTCTCTTTCTCTCCAGCTTAGTGCTGGCAGCAGAAAAGCCTTGCACAATACACGACAGTGCTAATAACTACTATGATTTAAACCCTCTCAGAGCCCGGTGAGTCTCACATTGGAGATTTCTCGTCGCGCTCGCTTAGCTTGGCTTAGCAAAGACTACCAGTTCCAAACGGATGGCGGACATACGGTGTACCTCAACGTTTGCGGTGGGGTACGGACCGAGCCATGGAATACCGGGCTTGATGAGAGCCAAGTCAATATTGCTGGGCTTGTGAGAAAGGACCATGGGGACTTTGCCATTGGGTACGCTTCATCTCGCAATTTATGGGTGATACGTTCATCCAATATCTGACTGACCAGATTGGTGAATACGACACTGGGAATGAAGGACGGTAGCTTGATCCTCCACCAATCAGAGGGGTCACCGTGTCCTGGAATGGACGACGAACGTGGTAGCTCGACCATCCTCTTCACATGTGATACATCCGTCTACTCTGCAGGTCTGTTTTCCGTATGAGAAAGTTGCACTTGGTGACTGACGCGTCACTTCGATAGGAAAGCCCGTGCTTGTCGACCAATGGCCTTCGGACGACGAAAAAGCTTGTCACTACGAATTCGAATGGCGAACACACGTGAGAGCCCCCATCCCATTAACCCGCCTGTTGCCAACTGTCTTTGTAGTATGCATGCCCAGCTGGGGAGCGTGGCTTCTTCGGAGGAGTGCTTGTCTTCTTGACCATCTCGTACGTTTAATTCATAACATGCTCGCTTTGATGTTTACGACGTCCAAATCAGAGCGATGATCCTCCTGATGGCATTCGTCGTCATCAGTACCGTTTACAACCGCTTCGTACTCCGTCTGCGAGGCTTCAACCAGCTGCCCAAGTTCACCTTCACGCACGCTTACGAGATTTGGGACGTCTGCTCAGAATTCCTGCGCTCTTTGGTAACTTACGTCGCCGTCGCTTGGAATACCCATTCCAGAGGTCTCATGAACGTCAACTCGGCCTCGCACCACTGGACATCGAGAGACGAGGAGGAGGCACTGAGAACTTCTGACCCTCTCGAACTGGATTCAGGGGACGCAGGGGGTTACGACATGAACCCCAGAGCTCGCCGTCCGTAGGATGTACCTTGTCGTGTGTCATCTTCAGTTAGACTACATATGCATCCTATAAGTATTGTATCTGCCCCGAATACTACCTTCTAAATCTGGACCGACGGTATCTACCGAGTCTGCATACTCCACTCGTGCCAAATACGTATCCTCGAAACGACGCTTGAAACTGGTCCCATCATGGCCAGGGATATCAAACCATCAAAGAGACCGTCCAAGTTCCCTTCTTTATCAAAGAAAAATGCAGATCGAACGCGAGGGAAACTTCGTCCTCGTGACAAGGGCAAGGCGCGTGCCATCGACGACGTATACGAATACGCCCCTTCTAAAACCCGTCGTTCCAAAATCTCTCTCTCACTGGACCGTCACGAAATCGGAGGGCGACGGCATGGCTCCGAGGACGACGAGATAGACGGAGACCTCAACGGCCTGAGTCACGAAGCGATGCAAAAGTTGCGTGCGAGGCTGATGCGGAACGATGAGGGTGAGGATGGAGGCGGGCAAGTCGATAGTGAGGACGACGAGGATATCGAGAGCGAGGATGCGTTCGAGGAGAGCGATAGGGAAGGATTTGCGGGGTCGGCGTTCGTGCGCAAGGCACGTTCACACTGTCTCGTCTCTCGTGCTGTTCGTCATTGATCATCGTCGTGCTCGTTTAGGGTGCCAATACACGCTCTACTCGCAGAAATAAAGCTTCGAACTCGAAAAGACATGTAGAAAAAGAGGTCGATCTCAACGAAGACACTGGCAACAAGTCAGGAGATTCTCGATCCGTCTCGGAAAACGAAGATTCAGGTGAAGTCGGGGATGAGGATGAGGAAATGGACGATGGAAGCGCAGGCGAATTCTATGATGCCCTTGATGTCTTCGACGGACGTCCAAATGTGAAGGACGACGACCTGCCTTCAAAGGTTGACAGGAAGGGGCAGGGCGTGATGACGAAGCCAACAAGAGGGGAACAAGAAATGGGATGGGGAGGGGCAGAAAATCCGGATGTTGGTATGAGCGCCGACGAAACCAGAGATGATGAACGCGGAGACGAGGCCACCGAAAGCGATGAGGAGGAGGAAGACGAAGACGAAGACGACGAAGAACGCTTATCTGCTTCCGACTCTGAAGACCCCTCCCCCGAAGCGCTCGCAGACCTTGAGACCTTCCTCTCGAAGCTCGACCCAGCCGCGACCCACAAACGCAAACCAGAAGAAGTTGAACCCGGCCCGAAGAAACGTCAACGAGTCTCCGACCGTACCGAAGCAGGGGAGGAGAGCGAGTTTGGCGTTCGAGGTACACATCCACGTCGGTACCATACATTCATGCTCTGATTTCTCCACAGGTTCGATTACTCTCAAACTGGATGACCTTCTTGCCCCACTCGCATCGTCCTCCTCCCTCGTTGCACTCAAGAAATCGACGAAACCTCTCACGTCGTCCAGTTTGAAAACAAAAACGCTCTCCGCGCCGCTACCTCAGCGAGCACAAGAACGCCTCGACCGAGAGGCTGCATACGAGAAAACGAAAGAAGAAGTGGACAAATGGACGGCTACGATGAAACGCATCAAAGAGGTATGTGACACCATCTCACCACATGCGAAACATCCATCTCATCTCCCAATCCTAGGCAGAACATCTCAGCTTTCCTCTTCAAGCCGAGAAACCAAGCCGCGTCTCCAATCTCGAACTTGCAGCCAGATTCACAGTAAGGACATTTCATTTTGTATTCAACTCGAGAATGAAGATTGATCATCATGCACGTTCACCCCCTCTCTAGCCATCGAACGAGCTCGAATCCGCCGTCGACAAGCTCCTCAAATCCGCACAACTGCGCGACGAAGACATCGAACACACCGAAGCACTCAAAACGGCCCATCTTAGTGTGGAAGAAGTCGCTGCGAGACGCGCTGAGTTGCGGATGATGCGCGAGCTTGCATTTCGGGCTGACAAGAAGGCGAAGCGGGTCGCCAAGATCAAGAGCAAGACGTACCGACGGATACGGAAGAAGCAGCGCGAGCGGCTCGACGGGACGGCCGGGGATGAAGACGTGGACGTGGAGGATGAAGAGGCGCGATTGAAGGCCGAGGTCGAGCGAGCGAGGGAACGGGCGACGCTCCGGCACAAGAATACGGGCAAGTGGGCCAAGGGGATGAAAGGCCGCGAAGGGCTCGATCAGGATCAGCGACAAGCGATTAGTGACATGCTTGAGCGCGGGGAGAAGCTGAGACGGCGGATACGCGGGGACGACAGCGGTGATGAAGGAAGCGAGGACAGCGAGAGCGACGGGGAGGAACGAGATGAAGAGCAAATAAAACGCGGCGCTTTCGAAGAGCTAGCTGCTCTGCGTGCAGAGGACGACACCAGTCTCCCAGACCTCAAGGATAAGAGCGTGTTCAACATGAAGTTCATGCGCGATGCCGCAACGAGACAGGCTCGCGAAGCGGACGCTCACGCCGAGCAGTTCCAAAAGGAGATGGGATTTGGGTTAGACGAGGAAGGGGAAGAAGGAGACGACGGCACCGCAGCTGCTCCCCCAAATGACACGACCATGGTGCAACGCACGGGTGGACGAATCTCGTTTCGACCTGGAGCGATACAAGGCTTGCTCAGGCCCCTGGGTTCCCTAGCCTCGGACACGTCTAGCGTCACACTGCAGTCCACAGACCTGCTACAAGACATACCCGCGCCTGAACAAACGCCTACGCCAAGTCTATCCACGCCAACGCCGACCCTGCCATTTATACCCAATCCATGGCTCATGGCGACAGCATCCTCCTCCGGACCCTCGCGGAAGCGGAACGAAGTGCGGGTGCACGAGGGCGCCGACGCGTTGACCAAATCTTCGAATAAGCTCAAGAAGCAAGCCGAAAAGCAGGAAGACGAACGGGAACGCGCCAAGGACGACGCAGTGCTCGAGATCGATGCGAACAACGTGCTGACGATTCCAGAGCCTCCTGCTCCTGAGCCCGCACCCGTCATGTCGGGCAAGAAAAAGGGAAAAGCCAAACAAAGACAAGGCAGCGCAAGGGCGTCCGCTGGTCTTACCAGTGCTGCGCACGACGACGGGAACGAAGTGCGGGTGCACGAGGGCGCCGACGCGTTGACCAAATCTTTGAATAAGCTCAAAAAGAAAGCCGAGAAGCATGAAGACGGAGGGGAACGCGCCAAGGACGACGCGGTGCTCGAGATAGACGCGAACAACGTGCTGACGATTCCTGAGCCTCCTGCTCCTGAGCCCGCGCTCGTCATGTCGGGCAAGAAAAGCAAGAGAAAAGACAAACATAGACAAGACAGCGCAAAGGCGTCCGTTGGTCCTACCAGTGACGACGATTCGGAGGTCCCGAGCGAGGTCGAGGAACAGGAACGCACAGCGGAGAGCAAGAATGCTGCTGGCAAGGGCAAGGGCGTTCAGGCATTCCAACAACGCGAACTCGTCGCTCTCGCCTTTGCTGGGGACAACGTTGTACAGGTACGCAGATTCTCACTGGTTGTCCGTTCTCGCACACTCACGCGATGCGATTCAATTGCAATGCATGCTAGGCCTTTGAGGAAGCCAAGCGACAAGAAACTGAGGCAGACGCGCCTCGCGAGGTGGACACGACCCTTCCTGGCTGGGTACGACCCTTCTACCTCATATCTCCTCTACTTCCACTTGACGCTACAAACTACAGGGTGCGTGGGGCGGCACCGGGACCAAAAAGCTTCCGCCCAAACCCCACCTGGTCAAGTCGGTCCCGGGTATCGTACCTACAGCCCGCGCGGACCACGCCAAACCACACCTGATCGTGTCCGAGAAACGGGATAAAAAGGCGGCCAAGTACCTCGTGCGCGAGCTGCCTCATCCGTACACGAGTCACGCGCAGTTCGAGCGACGGATGGACGCGCCGCTCGGGAGCGAGTGGAACACGCGCGTCGGGTTCCAGCGCGGGACGCTGCCACGCGTAGTCAAAAAGGTGAGGAGGCATTACATTATTTTATCTTATTTTTTGCTGGGCCGAGGAGCGGGGCCTCGGAACACTCACGGCCCGGTCCGGGGGATCACATTCCTCCCTCCCTCCTTCCCTCCCTCCTTTCCTTTCCTTTCCTTTCTTGATTTGCCGTCCACGTTTCGGGTGGTCTAGTCCCTACGCAAAGTACCAAATACTAACTTTTAACGTGCACACACTTTCCATTTTACTCCAGATGGGCACCGTGATCGATCCGTTGGAACGGCTCTTCTAATGCCGATCGTCGTCTTGTATCACCATTCACATCCGCACATCGCACATCGTACATCGCAATTGGAGGCACTGCTGTTCCGGTGTGGGGCGGGGTGGGTGGGAAAATTAGGTGAAAAGGCAAGGAAAGAAAAAAAAAAAGGCGAACAAGGTTTCCTCGATCTGTCGAGTGAATACCCGATCCGCTTATCATCGCTGACACTGTGCGACCCCGCATGCCTCCACGCGTTTCCTATATATAATAGCATAGCATTAGCGTTCGTTCATGCTCCGTATTCATTTCATGCCAAAGAGAGACACTAAGAAGCTTTACCTGGGGCCTGGACCTGGCTCCAGACGAAATATATACATATATGTGCATCGCCATATGTACATGAACGCTGGAACATGAACGCTGGAACAATAAAAGGTTCTCGGTGATTAAACTTGACAAGAATAAATGACCTCTATGCGATCGTGACGAGACTCCCCAGTCAAGGCAAAGGGTCTGGGCTGTGCAGATAGTGATAGAGACAACACCAGAAACGAGACGAAGTCTGATCACGATCACGATCTATGATAACCATGTTCGATTCAATGAAACGAAATCAGGAAAAAAAAGGAAACGAAAGAGAGAAATAAGGAAACACCGCATGGCAGGTCCAGATCACCCTCCCGCCATCAACCCAGCCAAGGTACCGTAGTCAATTCTGCAGCCGCCTGGATGTTGATAACATGTAGTACCACTGCCATGGGTTGCATGCTAGGCTCCACAGTGCGGTTGCTTGATCGAGCCGTTCCTGCGCTCCTACTAGGGCCTCGGTCGAGGTTCGGCGAGACGCCCAGACCCACGTTTTTGCCTCGGCGTCGAGGTCCAGGTCGGTCTTGTAAACCAAGCACTCGCGTTTGTCCGTCCAGATACCGTGAGGTTCGAAAGACGGTTCGGTAGCTTAGGCACTGCCTTCGTATCGGTCACAGTCCTCGCCGTCGTAGCCATCCCTTGGGTAGGTACCGGACCGGTGGCGCCGACCCGTGGCGTGAGCGCTCGACCATATGCACGAGCTCCAACGCCTGGACCTGAACCACGTTCCAACGCTGCTTCTGGTGCGCTAACCACCCTCGCTAACTCACCGTCGCCGCCGCCGACGCGATCACGCCATGAAAAAATCTTCTTGTACACCCTCGCTCCAGATAGTATCAGACCGAGTTTATTCCACACGCGCTGACCACTCGTCCGGTCCCGGTGGGCCGATGCGTTGTTCGATGCATGGCGTGATTCTTGTTGACCTCCTGGTCGAGGTACAACGGCGGCGGCCGGATCATCGTATACGCCGTCCCTCGAGAACACGCCTTCGTCGACCGCATCCAGGCGCGTCCAGTGGTTGGTGTGATCGCCCTCCAAATGAATATCGTCAACGAGACCGCGTGCGTTGGAACTCCACCCAGAATCACGAGGCAACCTGCCACCATTTGCAAGCGCGCATGGTTCACCAGGTCCCCTGTTGAGCACCGATTTGCGCCTCTGCCTACCGAGTGGGATTGTTTGGTTTCGATACCTTTTACCGCTCAACCTAAAACGATAGAGCGGAGACAGATCTCCTCCTTCCAGATCAAGATCCGAATAGGGTCCAGGACATGCGGGTTGAGTCAGTCTCGATGGCGTTTTGACGTGATGGCTATTACTGTCCTTCTCATCTGGGGATGGCCGTTGGACCCGAAAGGATGGAAGACTGAACCTTGAGCTTGGATTTGCATCATGGCCTTCGCCGTCCTTCTGCTGTGCCTGTCTTGGAGGTGAAAACGCACTATATCGAGAACAGGGTTTCAACCATGACAAAAATGAGTAGCAACGAAGAGAAAAAGAAAAGGATATTGACATGCGTTCCGACCGACGATTTCCAACGACCTGACATGTCGGAAAACCTGTTCGGCTATTGCAATCAGGCACGGTTTCAGTGTCATCGCAATGAGGATTGAGATAAGATTAGAACTAGTTGCGGACTTGCAATGTGATTATATAAGTGCTGGAATCACGCCGGTGCCTCGTTGTGAGTAGGCTTAAGCCATGGCTGTCGTTTCATGCTCGCTTCACCCCTTCCTTGCCGCTCTACCTCCTTCCTTGCGTTCGTTGAACGTTCTCGCTCTACTGGGCTTCCTCAAGTAGTCTCTGATGCCCGCCGACCGGTCCAAAATCGTCCAGTGTGACATATGCAGCCATAATTTTCAAGCGCCCGGCTTTCCCCGCCATCGACAAGCGTGCGCCCGAAAGAACCAGCACCTTCAAGCAGATCTCGCCCTGCTGGAAAAATGTTCCGGAGGTAAGTTTGTTGATTTATCTGATTTCGACGTGATCTTAGCTATTTGGTCAATGAATTCTACACAAAAATCCAGAGGGCAGCAGCGGCAGCAACGTGACTTCAGGCCTTGCAACAGCGGGGAGTGTGCCGACTGGTACACGTACTTTCGAAGGTATGGTCTCAAAAATCATTATTTCCTTGCACGAGAGGTTTACACTGACACATTGACAGGTCCGGCTCCAATAGCAAATTTCGAGAGTGTCTGGGAAATCCAGGATGATCGTGCCGGCGGTTTCAACATTGCGCCAGTGAACGATTATGAAATGGAAATGGACTTGAACCTAGGTGACCTGATTCGTTCGAGATGTTTTTTTCAGTCTGACTAAAACAGTGTATGGCGGCCTGGCCTATCAATAGGTCCTCGCGCGCATCAATTAGATGATATTCGTATCGAACACCATCCTCATGCTAACCGTGAACCTGAAGTGTTCCCTTTCTCCGAGTTCTCCCGCAACCATTTCCCTAAGCCTCCTGTGCCCGATCTATCCCGGGACCCGTGGCACCCATTCCAGACTTTACTTGACTTTGAGGTTGCGGAGCTCGCCTTAGATGCTGCCTTGAATACCTATCAGACAGAACGCTTAATTAGGTTGTTAAGACGGGTACACGATCATCGGGAGAAGTTCACAATACGGAACAATTCAGACCTCCGGACGACGTGGGATGCCAGTGGAGCACGTCTCACTCCAGTAAGCATCGTTTTCCTGCCGCTCCGAATGAAAATCATGCTTACAACTTATTCGAGCCAGTTTCAAACCTCTCTCGTCCACGTACAGTACCAAGCCGAGCCCGAGCCACGCGAATTTCGCATGTGGTACCGCTCCCTTTGGGACTGGGCGTGTGACCTTCTAAAGGATCCCGTCGTCGGCCCCAACTTTTGCTTCGATGCACAGCGCTTATCAAAGTTTGATGGAGAAGATTTTGTACGTTTTATCGATGAGCCTTACACAGCCGATTCTTTTTGGGATTTCCAAGTGCGTTGTTGATTCAGATTACTCAATATACCCTGTATTGTTATTGAAACCAAATTACGGTTTCTTCTTCGTTTCCCGTTTCACACTAGAGTGAGATTCCATCTGATGGCAAGGTACTTGCGTTCATCCTCTATGCCGACAAATCAAAACTCTCCTCGTTTGGCCGTGAAAAGGGCTATCCTATTGTCGCTCGTGTTGCAAATTTGCCTGGTTCTATTCGGAATGGCGAGGGACTGGGCGGAGGTCGAGTCGTTGGTTGGCTCCCTATTGTAAGTGTGTTTCTCTATTGTTTGAATCAGGACTGTGACCGTTATCATCTATGCTGATATTATTATTTGAAGGTGAAAGAAGAAAAAGCTCAGTCCGGGAAAACACCGTGGGCAAACTTCAAGAATGCAGTGTGGCACGAATCCTTTAAGGTCCTCCTTGAAACGATCGCATCGCATTCGAAAACAGGATGCTGGGTCAAATGCTGGGATGAAATTTCCCGGCGGCTTTTCCCCCGAGTTTTGATCTTATCAGCTGACTATGAAGAACAGTAAGTTTTTTCGCTTTTCTGTTCTAGAATTTAGATGTATCGATTTATCAGATCCGTCATGACCCTCATTCGAGGCACCAAGGGGAAATACCCGTGTCCGGTGTGCCTTATCCCGCGCGAAGAACTTTCTAAACCTGGGCGATCAGGACCATTCCAACGACGATCACTGAAGGATGTTTCTGACACAATTCAGCATGCTCGTCAGGCGTCATCGGTGGCGGAAAAAGAGGTGATACTATCGAATGAAAGTCTACGAGATATTGATGTGAGTCAATCTGTAAACTTATGATCGCTTTGGGGACCGCTAGCCCCGGGATCAGAACTCATTCTTAATTACAGAATGCATTCCTCGTCGTGGTGTGCGCAGACCCTCATACAGCGGTCAGCTTCGACCGCCTACATGCCAATGCAGAAGGAACATTTGGCGACCATCTATTCGTTGAGTTCAAGGTCGTCCTCGACCACGTGGGGCGAGCCGCTTTCGTTGAAGTCGAACGCATGTAATATCTAGCCGTGCTTCATCTATTGTTTATTCTGAAGAAATCACTAACAGGTTTTCAATTATGCCCCGTTGGCGGGGGTTATATCATTTCGACAAACTATTTGAAATGAAGTTCAATGACGGAAGCAAGGAAGAGGATATCTCAAAGGTCTGCACTATCAAAAGACTCATTTTTGATTCGTGTGCTCAGTATTTGTCAATCTTCGCTATCAGCTCCTTGTCTTTGCGAGCCATGGTGTTCTTACTGAGCGAGACAACCGCCACGGATACCTGCTTCTCCGCTGCATTCGTGCCTACGTCGTATTCGATCTTTACATTGCGCTCGAGGTTCAAACCTCACACACGATTGCAAGCGGTCAGGAGGCGCTAAATACATTCGAAATATTGCTCAATGTAAGCCGTGTTGTTACTTAACAACGTGAATGTGCTATACTGATATGTCACAAAATAACCATTCGTTGCTTCGTTTTACTCATCAGTCTTACATTGAAAAGACGAAAAATAGAGAAAAGGACCCAAAAAATTGGGAGTTCCCGAAGAATCACACCCGTGCCCACGTCTTCGATGATATCATTTCAAAAGGTTCAACGCAGGTCTATAACACGAAGCCGAATGAAAAAATGCACGGTCCACTGAAAGAGAGTTATCAACGGCGGACCAACTTCAAAAATGTTGCAGAACAGGTGCGTATAATAATATATTATTGATACCAAGCCATCAGAACTTACAAGTTCTGAATCGTGTCCACATCATCACCCTTGGCACAGATCCTCCGCGTCGATCATTACCAGCTTGCGTCACAATATATACGGTGCAAGATCGAAGAGTACAATGACTATATGCGGGAAAATCAAGGTGGGGCTGACGAGCCTGATGATGAAGATGAAGGTACCGACGGCGCAGTTGGGCTGGTGGTCGAAGAATACCACCATGTGACGGTCGGATCTGTTCAACATACGCAATCATTTGAGGCCCTCGACACGTCAAAGTGCAGTGATCTGGCGTTCAAACGGTTCCGGATCAAAACCAATGAATTCTTCAACTACACAGCCGTCGGAAGGGCCCTCCTGGATCAGCAGAATACCCGGGATGTCAAACTGACTACCGAGGATCTGGTAAGCGTTCACGCATTAAACTCATTTTTGCCCTTTTGGTGATCCAATGCGACACGTAGATAACTGAATATCGCCTCCTTCGAGTTAACTTTGAGTCTGTGGTCGACTGGTGTCAACACACGGACTACCTGCGCTGCAGTCCAAAATTCCACGGTGTTCCGCGGTACGATTGTGTCATCATCAAGACTCAGAATGGCCACATTTTTGGCCGGCTCGTCCTTATTTTCAAGTGTCATGCTGTGGAGAATGTTGCCCTCATCTTGGTGCAGCCTTATGATGCCCCGACTGGGGTGCGCTCATCAAAAGACAAGCATCTTGACTTCTTTCGGCTACGTGCTCGATCGCGGCTATCGTCGGAAATCTTTTCCGTGCGATCTATTGTCCGTGGGGCTGCTCTCATTGAAGACTCCACCCAACCAGGCGACTACTTGGTAATTGACACCATTGATAGTGATATGTTCCTTCGTATGCAGAAAATGCATGAAGATGCGGGTCACTATGCTTAGAAAACCAACAATAACTTATGTCGTATCTATTGCTGCCTTTACCCTCCTTGTCGTCGCCGACCACTGCCACCACCACCACTTTTACTCAATTGCACTGAAGTCCGCTCTGTGCCTTCTCCGAACCACCCCAGCGCGAGAGAAGATGTCGGGACCGTCGCCACTCGTGCACAAGTCGCCGAAGGTGGTTGCCCTCCTTTGATGGAGGGCCTATGTCCCTTCCAGCTCCTTTACAGTGATGGCGTTGAATGGCTGGCCACAGAGAGCGCGAGGGAGAGAGTTCGTTGGATTGGCGTCATCTGGTGCGCTATGTTCCATTTTACTCATGGATGATTTTGTTGACGATCTCTCGCAGGGAAGCTTTGGATCGTTCCGTCACACTGCCAAGCCGTTCGCTACCCGGCTCTCCTGCGGGCTCTATCAGAACGATACTCTCTGCGACAAGTATTACCAGTGCCTCTGGCGCGGGATCTGCATCTGGTTCGGCGTCGACCGTGTTCGTCCCGCCTTTGCATTCAATCCCCAGCTTGTCGGACCTGCACACGTTCTCGGATTCTTCCAGCACCGGCTCTCTGTCCCGCGTGCCAGTATTCCCACCGCACCACACGCATACTATCATGATGGACGACACGATTGTTTCCTACCCACACCCCGGCGATACACGGGTCATTGCACCCAGTCGAAGCAGCTCCTTGCGTCGCACAAGTTCACTGACTGATCTTGACGAGGAGTTCGCCTCCGCAGTCAGTCGTGCAAGGAATGCGAAGCCCGCCCGTGACCATGTCTAGTGGTCCAAGGCTCGGAGGAGAAGTTTGTGTCACCCCACCCCCCTCTGGTAAAACCAAGGCGTGTCCCTTGTCAGATGGCTCGGACGACCACCTTTTCTCGGCAGGTTCGAGGACCTCGTCGAGCGAGCCTCGCACAACCTCAAATTCGTTTTATACCTTGTCAGACTCTTCTGCCTCGTCATCTGACATGCGCCGGACTACAACTGGTATCGTAACCGATGAGATGGCCTTTGAGTTCACGTCCGGTGGCTCCAACACACAAATCGTACCTTCGACGCTTTCCTATCGGGGGACCCGAGTCCAATTCCTATCTAGGCGATTCGCACGATGGCTCGTATACTTACAGCACTGGCAGCTTCACATCAACTTCCCTGTCCTCATTGTCCAGGAGCCAAGGAATTCGGAGGAGGGGCTATGTTAGGACTAATGTTTCCGACAAGGAGAACACAGCGTCAGACTATACGGCTTCACAGAGTCGTTCCATGTTGAGTAGTTGGACAAGGAGCCGCTCCGTTACTCCGACACCTGCTCCTTCCACGGCAATGCTTTCTGCTCTCGAGATCCTGGATAGCTCAGGTAGCGAAGGTTATGAAACGGCTAGTTCCCCGTCGACCGCATCCTTCAAATCATTGCCTTCCATTCCTTCCGAGTCCGACTATGCAACAGTCGAGTTGTGCAAAACCGAGGCCTCCACTGAGTTCTACACGGTCGGCCGCTGCGCTTCAGACATGTCATCCGACTACATCACTGCGGAAAAATGCAAGACGGAGACGGAGACAGACTTTGTCACGGCGGCGATCTGTGAATGCGAGGGCGAAGAGCAGTCAGAGACGCAATTCGAGACCGCGTCTCTATGCAGGACGATCCCATCTGAAGCAAGCACGCCGCGTTCTTTGGCTATTGACCTCCCGGTTGAAAGGGCAGAAACATCTCCTTCCAAGACGCCCACGGATGTTCCTTCGTTGCAGTCTCCGGAATCAGAAATCTTCCCAGACCTTACCCCCCAGTCTGTGCCCCTTCCACCTTCGGAGATCAGTCCCACCATGTCGAGCGGTAGTCGGGAACTCGAAACAGAGCATGAGGTATCGGAAGGACGCCCGCCTTCAATTGTGGGCTCTAGCGAGCTCTCCATGTCTCTCCCGACTGTGGAATCGACCTCCGCAGACGAGTCATCCCAACTGCCGACCGTGTCTAGTACCGAGTCTTCCGAGTTCGTCATGAGCGACCTCCCTGTCAGTGAACCGAGCGTCCAGTCCCCCGTCCCATTGGCGACCACGGTATCCTCCCCTTCTGTCCACCCATCCCAATGGGCTTCGGAGACTGATATTTCATACGAGTCGTCGCAGCTTCAGCCGACGCCTCTCACCCAGTCGCTTCAAATTCAGGATGGGCGTGAAATCTCCTTCGAAACATCAATCCTGCGTGCCAGCCCTTCCCCGTTGACAAGCTTCGGAAGTTTAACAGCCATGACAGAAACAATTACCACTTCAGTAATCTCATATGCGCCGCCTCCGTCGCTACCGCCGCCGCCGTTATTGCCGTTACCACCTCCGGCCATACAACCCATCTCGTCACCTTCTAGTGGGCCGAGCCCCCTCTCGATTACGTCCACCGCATCTTCGTCCTTGTCCCGCACTCCCTCCAGCGTGTCCAGCGTGTCCAGCCTTTCGGCCAGAATCAGTCTAGTCGAGGACGATGTTGTTTCGCTAGCTGATGTTGCTCTTTCTGAGGTCTCAACTGAGCCTTCGCTCTTGTCGAGTCTTCCTAGCTCAGGGATGAGCTCGATACACTATGTGAGTACCTTCATCGTCCGTATTTCTCAATTCTGATCGTTCGCAGTACCCTCACCCGACGATGGTTCCGCTACCCGAATCCCCTGCCCCTCTCTATTCGCCTGCTTATTCTTCTGCGCCGTCCCCGAGTGTCAGCCTCAGCACCCCGCACACCAATCAGCCTTCCATTCACTCCGAGTTGGAAACGGAACCAACGCAAACATATACCCATACGGAAGGCACTGGGATGGTAACTCACGAAATCGACCGACTGCTCCATCAAATTGAGGAACTGGATCGCTTCAGAGGACAAGAGACTCAAGAAATCTCCGAAAACGTGCGAATAATCCGCGAAGAACTTTACGATCTGTCTGAATATGTACGCTCCCACCTGGTTACAACCGAGAGGGTTGTCGTTGCAGAACGCCCTCAGCCTCAGGCTGTCTCCCGTAGGGACCAGTCTGTGGCGGCAGTGAGTGTGGTCTCGGCCCGCAGGGACCAGTCGGTAGACGCGATGAGCGCCGCCTCCGAGCCCAGGTCGACGCCAGTTGGACCTCGATTGCGGCCAGGTTTGATCCCGATCACGCTCTCTCCGCCTCCGGTAAGGTCTCCTTCGATGAGTTCGATGAGCTCTTCGATCTCCTTCCTGTCCTCTCACCATTCGGACGACTTCAGCCTTCTGGGTGTGGACGAAGAGACAGTGGAGATGCCCCTGCCTTCTCCCGCCTGGCCTTCGGAACCGTCGTCGCCTTCATCTGACTTTACCCCTTCGATCATATCATCTTCAGAGTCGTCGCCTGGGCCAACGCTCTCCCTCACGTCATCGTCGGCTTCCCCCACCCCACCTCCTACGTCCCCTACACCCTCCTTGGAATCTGTCCGATCCTCGGACTCTGGTGGTACGGCCAGACCGGTGGAAGGAATCACGATGACCACAATCCGAGACATGCTTACGCAACTACGAGAACAGACGACCGCGCTATGGGATGGACAAACGTCAACCAATCATATGCTGGACGAAATGAGGCAAACCAGACCAGCGATGCAGGACAATGCGGAGGTGCTCGGTCGTTTGGACCATATCGAGACTCTCATCGAAACCTTGATCAATACCCGGCAAGCCACAACCCATAGGGAGGCCGACGAACGAAGAGAGACCGTTCAAGTTTCGGACACGTTACGAGAAACTGAGATTAGGGATCGGCAAGAGCGAAGAGAGCGAAGAGAAGGTTCTATCACAGGATCTGAGGATTCTCGAGGTGATGCTGATAGCTTGCTCTCTCGTTGGGAGGAGATGGTCCGGCGGGAGCGAGGCCGCCTCCCCATTCATATGCCTGCGCCCCGCCAAGCTGGTCTTTCGTTGGATGAACAATTGATGGAGCTCCTCAACGTACCACCCGCAGCCGTTCCTTCGGACATTCAGCCGCCGCCCCAGCTGATCCCCTTTATGTATCAACCTGCTCCAAGGCCGTCTCGTTCGAGGAGCACGAGTCCGGTGTTAAGGCGAGACACGGCACCACCGATCCGACAACAGCCAATTTGGTCCCCAGAGACGCTGCATCCGCCGATTCAACCGCATCGTCGACAAAGAGAACCTCTTAGGAGAGAGCCAGTGACTGGAGAGCCAGCTTCTCATCGCCCACCGCCCGTTATTCCCGACCCTTTGCCACCTAGGGATCGCACTCCTGCACCGGAGTTTGTTACTCACGATGCTCCACGAGATCGTCAAGAACACGAACGGCCAGAACGGATACCAAGGGTACGCCCTGCCGAGCCTGTCATTGTACGTTTTTTATATTGGTTGCCTCTTGTGTATGCATCTGACATCAGATTTAGCCGCCTTTGCATTCCCCACCTCGCTCTGGCACTGCACCGGCACACTTGGGGGGACCCGAACCTCCTCCTGGATCCGTCAGCTGGTACCAACCTCGGGTACGTATGTTATTGAACGCAACCGAGTCGAACTGAAGTATCTTGTACTTTTCAGGCCGGTGCTGCGCCACCACCACCGGGTATGATACATGGCCAACAACCAGGCGCTCAGGATCGAGGACCGGCTTATGTCCCGATGCCACCAGGTCCGGTAAGTGATATTAGACGCTTTGGTGGAATATCTAGCTGACGAGTTATCAGACTGTCGTTCAACTGCCATTATTTGACACATTGATGGAAATTCTTCGAGTGAGTGTTTTTTTATCGGCGTCGTTGAGTGGTAACGGTAGCGATCATGGTAGGAACACCGACTCGCGCAACTCGCGACAGTGGACCAACAGCGTGAATTGATGAGATACATGGGCGGCCTCAACGACTGGCTTTCAAGAGATGTGCAAGATCGACAGGCTGAATTGCGTGCCGTCACTGCTCGCGTCGATCAATTACGGGACGATTTGAACCGCAGGGGTGTTGCCGCTGGTCCAGGTTTGACGCCAACACATTGATTGCAAGCTTCGATATTGACATGTCATTCCGAAGGTGTAGCTATGCCTCAGCCGGGTCAGCCACTGGAGCCTTTGAATCTCGGACAGGGTCCTCCAGGTTTCATCATTCCACCACTCCCTCCCGGGCCTGGTGCTCCTGTGCCACCTGTAGTTCCAGGTGCCGCGTTTCCAGATCCCGTGTTTCCAGGTGCCGCGTTTCCAGGTGCTGCGTTTCCCGGCGGATTCGTTGTCCCGCAAGTTCCAGTCATACCTGGGATCGATCGATCGCCTAGCGTCCACTCCCCGGTTATTCCTGAACCACCTGCGGGATGGGCGAGAATGCCGGACCCTGCACAGTATGTGGGACCCATGGGACCCGTTTTCCCTGAAGAAGGGGCGTACGACCCGCGTCACGATGATTATCGTCGCACACCTGGTCCTGGTGAATATGCTGAACAATTCGGAGAACCTGGTGAACCGGTGGTGATACCATCGACACCCTCGTCACAACGATCACCGCTCCCAGTGCCTGACCGCGGTACAATGTTCATTCCACCGTCGGGAACTCCACGCGACTCGGCTTCGACATCCACCCAAGAATCGTTTTTCCAGCCACCGCACAGTCCTGGAGCTCTACCTATCCCATCTGGCGAAGTACCCAATGTTGTGCCTGTCCCTAGCAGCCCGCCCCAGCTTGCGCCGCACCAAACGATCATCAATATGCCGCCGACCCCAGGTCGCGATGGGATGCGCGAACCAGGGCCGATACCCGTTCAACATTCCCCCATTTCTGTGCCGACGAGCGGACCCATGGACCACACCATTGTCATCCAACCGCCTATGACGGGGGCTATACCCTTGCATCGGACAGGTTCTAGAGCGAGTGGGAGAGCGCCTTTCATGGTTGTCCCAAGCGGTCATGATCATGTGCATGACACTCCTATGGTTGGGGTAATGCCCTCACCACATCATCGACATGACGTTCGCCTATCTCCTTCCATTCATGCACATAGTCCTGTGCGTCCTTTGCGTCACGAAGTCTCGCGTTCTCCTCCGAGGGATTATTATTATCGGGATCGGTATCCGTATCGAGATCGAGATCGAGGGTACCGGGATCGGGATCGTTATTGGGACCGGGACCGGGATCGACGATACCGGCGCCCGCGCTCACCATATTACTCTGACGATGACTACTATTCACCGGACGACAGGGACCGCTATCGCGACCGCGATGATCCAAGATATAGGTCTAGCCGTCGTGACCGAGATAGGTATTACCCGGATGAGGAGTATTCTCCAGATGATCCACGGCGACGGCCTGTAAGGCGCCATCCTAGTGGCCGTTCCGAACGCGACCGTGACCCTGACCGTGACCGCGACCATGACCGTGACCCTGAAACAGGAGAGCGTGATCCCGGTGATCGACATACTACACCATCTCGACATGCTACACCATCTCGACATGCGACACCATCTGGAAGCAGGGCCACCCCAAGAGCGGAATCTGAGGGGGCTCTTCCCCACCCCGGCCCGCCTACTTCTCCAGTTCCTCCTACTATTATTCGGTTGGGCGGTGAACACCACACGTGTAAGCATATCCATGTTCCAATAATGTAATTGTGTTAAGCTCGTTCTGTAGATCAAACCTTCTCTCCTCCTCCAGGAAGTCATGTAGAACCTTATGAGCCTACTGAACATGGGGGACATAGGCAAGGAAGCCACCGCCATCCCTCGTCTGCATCCAGGATGGGAGAGCGACATTCTCCCTCTCCTCGACACGTGCCAGGTGACCGCGAACCCTCGGTTATGGGAGATCCTCACCGCCAGGAATTGGCACGTCATCCCTCGGCTATGGGAGATCGACCACAAGCCCATGAACGTGACCGCGAACCTCCGATTATGGAAGGTGAACGTGCCCGCGAACCCTCGGATATGGGAGATCGACCTACTCCTCGACGCCAGGAACCTGACCGCGAACCCCGTGAACGTGACCGCGAACCCTCGGATATGGGAGATCGACCCAGTCCTCACCGCCGAGAACCTCACCGCGAACCTATGGCAGAATTTGACCGCGAGCCAGTCGGATCAATGGACGACGCACCAGAGGATCACCGCCATCCCCCGTATTCACCCACGCACCGAGATGATCGTTACCCTCCTCCACGTACGCCCTCTTCTCGTAGGCGTGGTGCCCCCACACCTCCGACATTTGTGGAAGGGGATGAATCGCGTCCGCCAAGCGAGATGATCCATCATGTCCCGGAGCCAGTTTCGCAGTCAATGCCATATGGACCAGGCGACTTCGAAGAGGCTTTACGAAGAGGCCAAGAACAATTGGATGAAGCTGAGCGTCAATTGATGGGCTTGGCACATGATGCGCATGACGCCGAGGACAGACGAGAAAAGGAATTCCGTGACAATGAGGACAACAGGGAACACGTCTTTCTTGATAATGAAGAGCGCAGAGAGGCAGAAACAAGACAACGAAGTGATGCTCTGTTTCAAAATCTGGAGGACAGGCTCAGGGATGTTCCCCAAATCCCACCTGTTCCTGAACGAGCTACTCTACCAGATGACGCTTCGATTGTTGAGTCGATGCAGGAGGCAGCCTCCCAACATGCTTCCCACATTCGGGATATCGTGGACAGGGAAAGAGAAGAAATGGCACGTGAGAGAGAGTCACTCGCGACGGAACGTGAACACGAACGCGCCCGTCTCGACGAGGAGCGCCATTTGCTCGACGAAGAACGGGAAGCCAAAATTGCAGCTCTCGAGGCCGAACTCGCTCGCACACGTTCTGATCTCAACGACGAGCGACAATTACGGATTACAGAGGAAAACGAGGCACGGATGGCAGCCACAGAGCGAGACGAAGCGTTGCGCAACCAATTGGCCGACCTCACCAACATGGTCCAACAAAACCATGCCCTCTGCGAAGAGAAAAAGACGCTTATGGATGAGCACTGGGCGGACAAGCAACGTTGGAAGGAGGAGCGGGATGGACAGATGCAGGAAATGATGGGCATGATTTCACGTCTTTTGGAGGAGCAAGCAGCGGCTAAGCAACGCGAGGAAGAGCAGAGACTTGCGAACGAAGGTAAACCTGGTAAGTCGAATGGTCACGTTTTGCTGTCGCTGGGTTCAAGCTATTGGATAGGCATTGAGCAAGTGATGGAAGAGTTGCACCGACAGAATGTTGAGCAAAGAGAGCTTCTGAATGCTCTATCGGAGAGTGAGTGGTTCGGATTATCTTTGGCTTGCATTGCTCATTCATGGGATTCTAGGCTGGAGAATAGACAGCGGCCGACAGCATGAGGAAACTATTAATGCTGTGCGCGCCACCGCGAACGAACAAGTTCCTTATAACGTGCAAGGGGTATGAAACACTTCCTCAACTCGTTGACGGAGTACCTAACGTCAACTCTACAGTATCTCGACGAATTTAGCAAGGCACTTGCTACCGAAGTTCGTATGCTCTTGGGCGAAGTCGGCAAGCTGCGCGAGGAGCGTCGCAACATCCAACAGTACGTGGCCGCCCAGCAATATCTGACCTCGATACTCACCTACCTTGCAGCGAGCTTGGATACCTCATGATGATGAAGTCCAAGTACGGCCCTGGTGGAGAGTTTGATCCTGACTGGTCTGCCTTTCTGTCCTGGTTCTCCTGGTTCTCGGCTTACGGTTATCACAGGCAACCACCGACGGGACCTAGTGCTCCACCACCTCCCCCACCACCTGCCGAGGCCCCACCTCCACCTGAGGATATGCATCAACAGGCCCGTCCCGCTTGGCGCACCGTTTCGCAACGCGTGACCCGCCGCTCTCGGAAAAGAGACCCTGCACCCCCACCTCCCGAACCAGTCCCAGAACCCAGACACCATTCATGGGTGACGTGGCAGCGTGAGTTTGGCCGTGTTTGGTATTCGCTTTGGCTAATCTCTTTCTTATCTTACAGCTAATCCGCAACTCGCCCCGACTCCACCGTCCGTCGAACCCACTTTGCTTGTTCCTGACCGTGGAAGTCCTGGCTTGTTTGGTCCCCGTTCACCTCGTGATTCATACCGCGGTTAAATTCGCTCAACACATCATGTTTGGAAAAGCACCTCGACTGGTACCCCTCATGCGACTATCTACTGATATCTGACGAAACATCTAACGAGTATCCTACGACCTTGATCAAACTAAGCTTTTATTTCGTGAATCCTATCATTATCTTGTTTCACAATTTTCTCCATTCATTTTATCTTGACATCCCCACTATCTCTTCGTCTTTCATTGTTTCTTTGAGTTCGACCTGATGATTTAAATTTGCTATCGAGGTTGTAGGCGCTGTGATTTCGCACTCCACGTTGTGAACCGTTAGTATGCTACCAGTTAAAACTGTCTCTGCTCTATTATACAATATGTTTGAATCTACGTTGTTTCTCTATCGCATGAGTGCGTATGATCAGGAGGGGCAGTAGTGCGCGAACATCGTTTGACTGATGGTCCTTCTCTATGCGGAATAGTGGTGTCATGCTTCGCTACATCCTGTCCCAGATGGGCGATTCGGAACTTGAACAGTCCGTAGAAACCAATGGTTGCTGAAGCCCAAGCTGCACGATACATGAGATCAGATCGGAACTTTCGGTGAAATTAAGAAAACTAGAGTCTCTCGGACTAGATGATGCGAGCAATCTTGGAACCTAGTATGCGCCACTCTTTATTTCGTTATGATGTCGACGGTGCTCACATGATCGACTAGCATCAGATTCGCCCTCCAGATTAGCACACATGAGTCCTCATAGACTTTGCTTGTGTCACATCGAAATCCATTCAGTATAAGTAGGTAAATATAAATATTGTGTGAGGATCATGACCGGGTCTCCATTCGAATTCTCTTATGGATATCAAGCAAATGCCGCATTCATAATCTTACCTCAGACATCATCCTCACCAGCAGCGATCGACACAGCCAACGGCAACTGTGAACCGCGCTCTAGTTCACCGTCGACCATTGGAACCATCATTCCATACAGCTGCCTGCTGACCCTTGCAGCTCGGTCCGTCATCGCAAACTCAAACTTCCCGATGAGTTCCACAGCGAATGCCTGGATCTCTAGTACGCTGTTGGCAATACGTTTGTCATATGATCTGTTTATAGTGCTGGAAAAGAAGAGCGCGTACGCGATATGCAACCCCAAGCACCCTCGGTCGGCACCTCCGAATGTCATTCTATCAAAATTTAACGAAAAGAAACGGTGGTGAACACGATCCCCGAACGATAGAATGGAAACTCACAAGTTTGAGTAGACCCCGACGGAGATAGATTTCTTTCTGCTCGCCACCCCATCCAACCATCGGTCAGGGTTAAATTCATGTGCATCTTCACCCCAGAGCTCTGTATTGCTGTTGGGACCTCGACACGTAAGCACTGAAATACAAGCAGAGGAAAAATTCTGACCGATTATAAGCCGCAATCGAAACCAATACCAGCGTCCCTTTCGTAACCACAACTTCATTGATCATTTCGCCCGTGTTCATAGCGACTGGTCGAGAAAGGGGAAGTGTATCATCTCTGGCGGCCACGCGGTGCACATAAGGAGTCACTGTGTGATAACGTAACACTTCCTATCGAAATGTGTCAAAGCACTAAATGAGAGGGAGGCTGGAGCAGAAATCAATGTACCTTGACCACTGCCGTTGTGTAAGGCATCGCATCAAAATCGGCCGCTGTGAATTGTGTATCTCCACGGACCCGGATCGCAGCCTCCATTTCCCGGATCTCAGACCGGAGTCTGCGCTGTATCTCAGGATGTCGGGCAAGCTCTAGAAGGAGCCAGCTCAGTGAGTTTGCCGTAGTTTCGTGCCCCGCGATCAGAATCGAGCTGACAATCATTAGTACGACAGGAAGTGAAGACCGATCCATGATATTCCGTACCGCATCTGCGCCAACAACTCCTCTTCTGTCAACTTGTTCTTTGCCTCCGCATCCATGTTGGATTTGACTACGCAGATGGTCAGTAATGTTGACGAGTGACGTGTTCATCGCCTACCAAGCACGCTGAAGATATCCCTGCTCCCCTTTCCTGCCAACAGGCTCTCAGCTTTCTCTCGCACCATGTCCCTTGCCACCTTCGTGGCTGTCCGTTTCACCTCACGCGCTCGTTTGAGTCGAGGGTGAGATCCATAATCGCTCAGCCATTCGAGTATCTGCTGCGGAACATAGTTTGCAGCAGCTTGCACGAAAATCTGTTGAGCAGAGGGACGTCCAAACATATCACTCCTGGAAGCATAAAAAATCAAATGATAGTCGGAATGCACGATCCACGATAAAACCGACATCATATTGTTGTACGTCCTGACCAATGGGTGGTCATTGTTGTCGATAGCGCCAAATTGGACATCGAACACAGCTTGTGGGAAGTAAACAGGTTGATTCTTATAGCACGGGGCATCAACGGACCTTGGCCAATTGCATCTAGTGTTGCACGAGAGAGCCAAGCTGCCATGTTCAGAACAGCTTTCTGGTCGCTACTGTTCCCAATGATCTCCATCCATTCAGTGCTCATCTACGGGGCAGGTGAGATAGTAGAGGGCGAGACTTGGCATGCATGAACTTACAGATTCAGCACATCTCTGGAAGACACTCAAAAATGGTTTGGAATTGGGACCTCCAAAACCCGGAAGAAGGACCTTCCTATGTCGCTGATGATCCTTGCCTATCAAAATGTGCATCAGAAACCCAAATTTAAACAGTGGAGCGCGTTGCAAGTACCACTAGCCCAACTGATCCCCTTTCCGATTACCAATCGAATCACAATCCGGGTACTGAGTTGTTTTGGGTATTGATCTGCCGACTTGTGCAATATCCATTGAAGTGCTTTCGGGTCTGCGACCCATAATTGGTCTCCCTACGGTTGTCAATAGATACATTGAGATGAGTCATATTGCCTATGCGTGCAATCGGCTGTACTTGCTCCAAGTACCGTCTTGAAGCGCACGACGTCGCCGTAGAGGCGTTGCCATTCAAATTCTGCTTCACCGACTGGACGTTGGAATAGCTCGAGCAGATTTCCTGGACGACGTCAGTGACATGGGGAGAGAGGTAAAGAGGGACGTGCCAAGGACAAACGAGGATGACTTTGGACCACGGATTTTGGACAGGCGAGGACCAGCGGTAAAACGCTTGAACGATACATAGGCGAGAACCAGGACAACCAAGCACACTCCAGAGATCATGGTGGATAAGCTGCACGAGGAAACACGGAGAAAGCTGAGGGTTTCTGAATGTCCCGAGTTCCCCCGTAACCATGATCAGATGTTTGAAGTCCTAGGTCGCGTGATGAGGAAGCGGCTCCAACATCACCTGAGACAAGTCGTGTGATAATTCTAGCAGCATTCGTAGATCGAGTAAGTCCGCGCCGGAACGGCCAAGGTCCAGTCTTTCTGATAAAATCAGCGGTTGAAACTGAGTTTCATCTGCGGTCAGGAGAATCAGATTCGCAGGCTGAAGTTGGTATCAGATGTGGAGTTCAGTTGGCTGTTCATCAGGAATCAGGCAGTAATCTTATACTTGTGCGATGGGAGTGGAAAATGACCAGGATCTGACGGTCTTGGTAGCCATATGGGCCTTGTACACAAATGCAATCGGATGCAAGCGTACTTTGGAGAAGGTTGTTGTGCGCGCGATAAACATAACATCAGCGCAATTTAGCGTTTCGTCTGTGCGAGAGACGAGTTCAATCATTGGTTTTTGTTAAGCAGAGTGCCAGACTGTGGCCCTTTGTCTGTGTGCGAAGAGGGACGTCCGGGCGGTCATGCCTGTTTGCTCATCGGGCAAGCGATGCACAGTACGAGTAGGGGAAGGTAAGGGAGCGGTGGGTAGGGGTTTAGAGCCTGCGAAAGCAGCTACCAATCGTAAGCCCTATCGAGGGAGTTGGCCAGACTCGCAGAGGCGACTACGGCGAGACGAGGGCGCAACCCCGGACAGGTTGGTTGCATTGTGGGGTGCAGACAGTGGGGAGGAGGGCTTCCTGCTCGAAGAAGAGGTGGGAGAGAGAGAAAGGGGGGTGAGTGGCCTGCTATTTTGCGCTGCCATGGGTCCCCACGTTGGCACCATGCCAACGCGGGATCGCTCTTCGCCATCCGTACAACAGGATTTAATGAAGCGACACAGATCAGCGCCTAGCAGGGTACCATATACCTGCGTTATTAAGTAGGAAATGTCGAAATCTCAAGGGTCTATATCTCAAGCTCGATGAAACTCTCAGGCGTAAATTGACGTGATCACGATGAATTTACAACACCTGGAAGTACACAATGGGAGCAGCACAATACACGAACGAGGCAACACATTACCGTCCACTGCTGCGCAAAAGTAGCCATGGCAGGTATCTCTGCCCTTGCTTGTGCAGCTCGAGTCACAGCCGATGCCGTCGTGTTCGTGTCATTGCGATTCTCGTGAGGCAACGCTTTCCAATACGCTCTTGAGCTTATTTGCCAAGCCCTCCGTCAGCTGTGTTGGTCCATCGGCAGTACAGAATCGGTAAGAGGGCATTTCTTGGTAGGTATCTGTCAGGATCTTACCGAGAGAGACGCAGATCACATTTAGTGTGTTTATATTGCATGACGTGGGGTAAGACGTACCTTGCTGTCTTCGACGAGCACCGAGGCAATGATGTCATCGGGATCGCCGATTCTTCCCAAGGCAGGAATGTTGCGATTATCTAGACACGTGTCAAGGGCTAGTACATGCGACCAACCAAGTGACTTTGAAACGCACCGTGGATGTGCATCCAACCTTGCTGGATCTGAATGGCGCTGTTAGTCCATATGTCATCAGCACCCTCACGTAATGCCCGCTGGATTGCTTCGTGCAATAGGGGTCTGAAACGTGCTAAAACGAGTATGAGACATTGAGAAGGTACAGTATATGCATAGCGTCAACACACGGTTTTCGACAAAGTCGTTCAATCCGGCATCAACGTCCCCAGTCGCGGACTCTGTGGCGGCGGGGAGCCATCCAAGTATGGTGGCTGAGCGAGGAGATGGTGGTGTAGAGGAAAGGAAAGAAAGAGCGTAATGGGTTCGTTGGAGGTGGTAGAACAGGTCCGGGCGGGAGGGATCGGCTAACGAAGACGACCAACGGCGGAGGGGGGGTTGCAGAGGGGTTATACGGCGAGGGAAAGTCGACGAAACCAATCGAAATATTCGTGACTGCATGACACAGAAAGAACTCGAATTGTTGGAGGGATGAAGTCATTGGAGACGTGAGAAAAATTGCGTAATACACTGTACAGTACCAATCAGCCCCAAAACATTTACCCACGAACGATCCCCTCCTTTCTTCCAAGCCACTTCAATCTACAACCAGGTACTACATCTACAACTCACAATCAGTGCACGGGCTCACCGTACATTTTACAGAATGAGAGAGAAGTGGAAGAAAAAGCGTTCTCGCAGGCTCAGACGTAAGCGCAGAAAGATGAGAGCCCGTTCCAGTGGGTGTTCTTCGCCTTGGCTCCGATATTATGTTTCTCATCGCCCACTTTTTCCAACAGAGTAAACGACACGCTATAGTCGAGCTCGTGCACATGAACGCCTGTTCAAGTAGCAACACAAAATTGTGCAGGTGGTCGCGGTCACTCGATTGCACGCACGCTCTTCTGGTACCCTCTTGGGATCTCTAGAGGGACGATGCCCCTTCCCCTCTGTTGTTGGAACTCGCAGGAGGGAAAGGTGGGGACTGTAGTGTCGCTAATTGGAACCTTGTATCCTGTATTCGCGAATGATCACAATTTCTCCATACGATCAATCTGTGTTAGCCGACGGAACGACCTGGGTTTGTCCCATCCCGTAAGATGTAATCGCAGCAGATAGCTTGGATGACGATCCACCGCACTCGGCAAGGTGGTAAATATGTCAATTGGGCCCAGGTTGGGTACGTTTGGGCACTCGGTTCAAGCTCTTGCGTTCCTGACAGCATTGACGAAGTAGCTTCCTCCCCCCTTTCATGTTACTCAGTAACTGCTTGGTATTAAATATCGAGCCGTCGCGTTTACATATAACAGAAGAATCCATAAACTGATGCGAGACAATGTCACTTGCTCTTTGACGTGGCAGGTTGGGCGGACTGCCACTTAACAGGATGCTTATTGAAAATGGGCCAGGGAGGAAGGACGACCTAAAATCCGCCACGCCGTCAGCGTTCAATCAGCCCAGGCTAATGCTTAACCGAGTATGGCGTACCAGCGCAATGGCGGCCGTGGAGACAGTAAACGTGCCCATCGTCACGCGCAGGGATTGGAGTGCAAAACCGAGGACGAAAGAAAGAATCTGCGGAAGTAGTTGAGCTCGTGTAACATCGAGCAAAGGCCAAGCAACTCACGGTGCACAATATGAGCGTTATGCGAGCAATGTCGTCTGCTTTCTTTTGGCCATGAAAGTCCTGTTCGCGTGTCAAAGTGAGCCATATAGATATGCCGAGCCCAACAACGGTGATACTGACGATTTTTCCTTCAAGGAGGTCTTGGAAGGGCGACATAGTGCTCGATGTGTGTGACAACGTTGACTCCGCTGCCAACGAGGCTCGCGACGAGAAATTGTGTTTTGTTACGTAACGGGTTGTAGTAGTTGGCCAACTTGTTACTCGTTGAAGTGTTCGAGCCAGTAACTTAACAACATATCTCACCGGTCACTGTCACCGCCCACCAATAAAAGACACGACGAACGCCAACTGGTCCCTGCCTCCCAACAACTCATATGAAGCGCACCGGCACGTCCACCTCCGGTCATAAAATCATCCTCAAGCCCGGTCTCGGTCGTGGAGGCGCCACGATCATCACACGGCGATCCAACACGCCCGTCATCCAAACACCCGCTTCATACCCCGAGGAACCCGACGATGTCGACGAGGACGACGTCCACACGAAACGCGAGGAATCAGAGGGTTTGTTGGAAGAGGAAGAACATGCCGTCGAGGGCACCGACGCGGATATGGAGGGCGAGGTAGAGGGTGATCTGGAGGGGAGCGGTGGGGAGGATGGGAACGAGGAGGAGGGCGGAGACCGCGATGCACCCGCTTCTGCTCGACCTCGTGGAAGACCAAAGGGACGCACGCGCGGGGCTGCTCCGAGTACTCCAGCAATGCGTAACAGGGGTCGTGGTCGTGGCCGCGGTAGAGGACGGGCACGCGCGAAGTATTTGACGGCCCACTTCTTGGGGGATGGGGGTGCCGGTGATGGGGGAGTCGACGGAGAGG
>JBBPNG010000101.1:0-41949 GCA_038091095.1 Leccinum incarnatum
CTTCAAAGCCATCATCGGACCGCGATTCGCCGTGCAGCTCAAAGTCGAGCTCTTCGTCCTCCTGCCCGTTCCCCGACAACACTTGTTCAAACGACCGGGTGGGGCTGTACGGGCTCTCGGGGGCGGCCCATCGAAGATATTCCGCCGCCGGCGTTCCGGCGCGCTTGCCAACAGAACCCCTGACAGAAAGCTGCGAACGACTCATCGTGCCTCGAGGCGTGGTGTTCAGCCCGCTACCGTGGTGACTGCTTCGACCACTTCGCTGGCTTTGAGGACTCGAATCGACTCTTTGGCGGTGGTCGTCGTCCGTGAAGTCGGCGCTGTGTGACATGGGACTCGTCTGAGCCGCCACACCGTTCTCTTTGAAGTTCGGGGACGCTATCAAGTTTGGATTGGGACGAGCCAAAAGGTATTTGAGGGCCTGGAAAAGGTATCCATCAGCGAGGTCTCGTAAGCGGAGCCAAAGTAGAGATAGCCCACATTAAGCCAAATGTCGTGGCGCTCCTTGGTAGGTGCAGTGATTTTCATTTCCCTCTGGGCCGTCGAGATCACCACGCTATATTGGTACAACCCAGGTGGCATAGGGTTAGGATCCAAAACGGAACGGACGCCTTCGATGTAAGCTGTGAATGGAACACGTCAGTTTCATCCTAGCCAAGCCATCACGCCGCACTCGAAAACGGGCTTACCACTCTTGGCGCTCGACTCTGATATGTTCGACGAGCCGGGATCGGCGGAACTCCAGTACAACGTCTTGGTGTAGGGATGTACCCAAAAGAATCGCTTGTGGCGCCTCTCTCCGTGTCCCTTCCCAATCGTGCGCCTTGTATACTTGTATAGGAACTCCCCGATCATCGTCTGAGTGATAGCATGAATGACAGTGGCATCCGTCACTCCGCCGTTCTGATCTATAACCTGGGCAGAAAGAGTGGAAGATGGGCCTTGGGTGTGCCCGCGGTTCACGAACGGATTGTGATCCGACGACATCGACGACCGCGGAGAGAGCGCGCTTCGGTCTGAAGTGAGAGAAGTACTTGACATTTCCCTGCGTTCCTTCTCCCGAACGCTCCAAGATGGCAACCCAGTGGGAGGATGCGAGCTCTGCGCATGGGCAGCAGCATTTGCGGCAGACCTGAAACTACTCGTGGACGGAGGCTGTCGCATAATCGATGAAGGAGGCATACTCGATCCGTGCTGTCTCGGGCCGTACGATCCCTTGTTGTTGTTCACAGAGAGCATTGCACCAAACGTCGGGGTCGTCGCACGTTGAATGAGTTCTGCCGGTGGCGGTGACGACGGCCTTGGCGGAGGAACGTCCCCGGACCCAGAGGATGTCGTCGGGATTCTTCTTTCGGGTATAAACGACGGTGGAGGCATGGTGCTAGGTGGCGGCGGTAAGCGCGGAGGAGGGGGCAAAGCCATCGTCGGTGGACGTGTCTTGTCAACCACCGAAGGCACATTCGACGACGTTCGGGATCGCTTCGCGGGGTCCTCGGCTACGACAGAGATGGTAGATTCGATGGACCGTCGGTGCTCCGACTGAGATATACGAGAATGGATCGCGCTGAACGTCGCAAGGACAGAGTCTCGGATGCCAGTGACAGGCGAGGAAGGCACCGAGGCCGGAGGGGAGGATGTCACGAATTGGAATTGTTGACCACCCGATCCCACCCTATAGAGACCCAAGGGTGCACCAGGGGCCGCGGCATTGGCGACGGGTGTGATGGACGAGCTCGAGATATCCTGCTTCCCCGAGGACGGCGTGGACACAACAGAAGTGTTAGGGGGAGTGACAGGCCGTGGGGTATCCGTCTGAATGGACATTTCCTTCACCTCTGGCCTGGGTTGCTCGACGAACTTGATGACTTCAACCTCGACTGGTTTTTCGACCTCCTTGACCACTTCGACTGGCTTCTCGATCTCCCTGAAGACCTCGACAGGTACCTCCTTGATCACCTCCACCACCTTGATTACTTCCACTTCCTTGATCACCTCTTTCACGACCTCCACCTCCTTGATGACTTCCACAATCTTGACGTCTTCAAACAGAGCACCAACGCCCTTTTCGTCATACTCGACTGGTGTCCTCGGCGATTCAGCATCGGACATCATATCCATATCCCTTTGCTCCTCAAACGAAGCCACGGACGACCAACCAGCCCGACTCGAAATCCTCGACGCCTTGATGCTCTCCTCGTCGCTCTCGGAATAGTCATTGTCCGAGATCGTCAACATGGAGTGGAAGTCCTCGCGCGACTCTGAAGGCGTCGTCATCCCAATACTCATGCGCGCGTCGTGGTAATCCTCCACGTCCGTCTCCGTCTCTGCGCCGGTCTCGGTGGCCCCGTCATCTATGTCGGAGTCGGATTCATAAGCTAACTCAGAGGGAGTGGAAAGAGAGCCAGGCACGAAATCGTTCCGTATGGTTAGGTCTCCACTGGCATCGTCAGAGGACTGGTTGAAGTCGGACTGCATGAGAGTCGTGCGACGCGGAGTGGGGGAGAAAACAAGGTGATGAGGAGGGCTGAAGGGAGGAGAGGTCTGGATGTCGACTTCCGTGGGCATATACTGCGCGGCGGTGTCAGTGTGTTGAGAGACAACCTCGTCCGTCTGGGAAGACATGTCGGAAGTTTCAACAACGGCAGAAGGGGAAGGAAGTGTTGTAGGTTCTGCCTGTACACCGGCTTCAGTTGTAACAGGCGCGAGGGTGGGGACTAAGAATGACATTCCACCCTCGTCAGTCTGACATTCAACGTCCTTGGTCTCCCGTTCATCATCAAAGGCGTGGTCTTCGATCACACTGGTCATCCCTACGCCCAGCTCTGCGGAAAGCGCTTCAGAAAGTGGCTCCGGCTGTCCGACAAACGAAGGTGGCCGTGCTTCTTGGAATGCAGCACCACCGCGCTGACGACGTTGAGCACCGCCGCGTCCACCGCCAATGGACTGACGTAGAGGACTGGTACGTGACCGTATTGAACTGTAAGACGCTGATTTGCGGAGCACGTTTGCAAACACGGGGTCCATTCCATCGACGCTCGCGCGATTTGCGACTGCAACGAACGGAGTAACTTGCAGACTACGCTGCTCCACGTCATCCTCATTGTGATCGTCGTCAGACGGTTCGAGGTCAAATTCCTCGAGGCCACCTTGCTGGTCGTCAAAGGAACCTGGGATTGATCGGACGGGGGAGGGCGTTGACTTGGCACGGACTTCGTCCACTCCGTTGGGTGAAGAATTGCGAGCAGCTTTTTCGAATCGTTCAGCGAGGGAAGCGACGCCGCGACCTCTCCGACCACGACCTCTACCAGCACGGAAGGGGGTCAATTTGTGCCTTGGTTTGGCGTTTGAGGCGGGGGTCGAAGCGTCAACCTCCTCGAAGACTGTGATCTCTGGCGGCTCATTCTCGTCGTGGACGTGCCCTGGGGAAGCCTCTAGTTTGCGCTTGTAGTCCATGCGCATCTCTTTCTCGCGGTGAAGGGAGCCCTTGAGTGTCTTGATCTGCCTCTCTGCGTGGAAGAGCCTTTGCTGAAGCGCTTCGATTTCCTTGTTGGGGTGATTAGAAGCGTGGAAAGGACGTGACGGGGATGGGTCGGGGGAAACCTCAGCGATGTCGTCGAATGAATCTGGCTGGAATACGACGGAGGTGTCCAGGCGTTTCCTGTTGGTGGAGGCGCCTCCAGCAGAGAATACATCGTCGTCATCAGCGGCCGGAGTCAAAAAGTCTTTGCCATCCACGGTGCCCGGGGTGAGGGGAGAACCATATTTGGGAGCGAGTTTCCGGTTGGCTTTGGCGATATCGGCCCTCATAGCATCTAGGGTGGACTGCAAGTCGGATTTGTCACGCTGCAGGCCTGCAGCATGCTTGCGCGCCTGAGCGAATTCGGTGTCATGTTTAGCTTTGAAATCGTCAAGGGCAGTCTTTGTGCGCTCTGCTTCATTCTTGTGTTGGTCTGCGGATTCGCGTGCTGTATTGAGCGACTTTGTGAGGCGTTTATGCTCCGATTCCAATCTCTGCGCGGTGCTTTGGGAGTCTGAGAGTTGTGTGCGGAGTTCTTGGAGGGTAACCTCGAGGTTCCAGTTCTCTTCCTTGAACTTGTCTGACGGATATGGTACATTGAACAATTCGGCTCCAGGTGAGGAGGGTGAACTACACACCTGAACTCTGTTCTTGTGAACGGAGGGCGGTACGAATGGATTCGATACTCCTCTCAAGATCATCCTTTTCCTCCTTCATGTCCTGAATGACCTTGTCGCGCTCTCCAAGAAGACTCTGGAGGCGTCGGACCTCGGTGAGCAAACCGCTGCCAATTTCAAATGCGAATTCTGCGGGACGGAGATGAAGATGAGTATGGAAAGAGGGATGGGACGTGATCCGGCGAGAAGTGACTGACCGACGTCATCCGCACGGTGAGCAGCATTTTTTGCCCGACGAGACTGGGCGGCGGAAGAAGAGGAAGCCTTTGAGCGTTCTGGTTCATCGCGAGGAAGGTCCTTGACTGGAAATGGGGGCGATAGAGAGTCGTCTGTGGGACGCTATGCAAGCGGGTGAGCAACAAGGACAAATCCAAGTAAAATGAGGGTGGAAACGAAATGAAAATGGGGCTAGGAAGGTGTGGCGCGGGCTGGACGCGTCATCTGGGTGGTGCAGTGGTATGCCTACAGCGTCGGGTGAATCACAAAAAACTGCCCGAGCTAGGGCACGCGGAGGCCACGAGGCTCGGAAAAGAAGTAGAGACACGAGACCACCGATGAAGAGATAAATGAAGAGAAGAGAGTATTTGTACCTTTGGACCGAATGCGTTTGAGAGCTGGGCGTTTTCGAGGTCCCAAGCCTTGATGTTGTCTACGAGCTCGCGGTAGCGCTCCCTTGCGTCTGCGTCTAGATCCTCTTCGTCGCCACGTTCTGCATCGAGATCCTGGAGGTGACGAATCTTCTCCTCGAGCTCGATCTGCTGTGAGAGGACGCGCTGACCGAGTGCGCCAGCTTGTTGTAGCTGCTTTTCCTTGTTGTCGAGGAGAAGTTGAAGATGAAACTTTCGTTCTGACGGTGAAGCAAAATGGTTCAAAGAAAGGTCTGGCAAAAAAGAAAGAGCGCCGGTGAGACCGTCGGACGCGCTGGTCATCGTCGTCAACAAGAGTCGGTAAAGTCAAAGTCAAGTCAATCGAGACTCTTTGAACAAAACACCCTCCCAGTTGCCTATTTAGGAAGTTATTTCCCATTACTTGCTTGTCATGTCCATGTCACTCGTACGCCTCGGAGTCGACGTCGGCGGAACAAACACGTAAGTCAAGTTCAAGTTGAGTAGTAGTCTAACTACTAATGAAATCAGCGACGCCGTTCTCTTGGACATCACCAACCGACGCGTTCTCGCATCTGCCAAGCACCCGACGACCCCAGACGTCACAGAGGGCATCCAGCGTGCTGTACAGTCTGTCCTCGCTCAAGCTCAACACCCGACTGATATCCAGGCAATATCCATCGGTACCACAGTAGGGTGACTTATCGATGCCCCTGTGCGCGCAACTCACATTCCCAAACAGCACTTTGTGAACGCCCTCGTCGAGAGGAATCGCGCTCGTCTAGATCGGGTAGCCGTCATCCGTCTCTGTGGTCCCTTCACCCACGGCACTCCTCCCTTCGTCGGGTTCCCGTCTGATCTGAGAAACCGTACGTCCTCCACAACGGTCCCGCTCACCGATCATCGATCCGGCCCTAGTCCTAAAAGGCCCATGTTTCCTCGTTTCGGGCGGACTCCAAATTGATGGCAGCGAAATCGCGTCTGTCAACGCCACAGAGATAGAGTCTGCCTGTGACACGATCGCCAAAGAGGCACGTATTTCCTTGTCTACTTCCATCACAATCGGTACTCAACGTAAAACCACGCCAAAAGGACGTACACGCAGTTGCGATCATCTCGGTCTTTGCTCCCATCGATTCCACCCTTAAACAGGAAGAACACGTCGCTTCCATCGTGCGAGAAAAACTACCACACCTAAACGTCGTGTGCTCCAAAGATGTGGCTCACATCGGCCTCCTGGAACGCGAGAACGCCTCCATTCTCAACGCCTCGCTTCTCAGGTATGCCAAGAAGACCGTCACAGGCTTCCACAAAGCAGCACGTGCTTTACACCTAAGATGCCCTGTGTTCATCACGAGCAACGATGGCACCTTACTCAATTGCGCACAAGCCGCTAAATTACCTATTCGAACCTTGTAAGTCCTCATTAATATGGTGGCATCCTATGCCCATCATCACATAGCTCTTCCGGACCCACCAATTCAATGAGGGGAGCTGCGTTCCTGGCATCGCTCCAGTCTGACATCCCGAAGGAATCCGCCCTGGTGGTCGATATAGGAGGCACAACCGTTCGTCATCCTTCCCTTTTTCTTCCTCGGCTTCTATAAACGGATGCTATCCCCAGACGGACATCGGAATGCTCCTGTTCGTACTCATCCCACAGACGCCAATCTAATCTTTACACCCCTCGTTTTAAAGGCCCAGCGGATTCCCTCGGCAAGCTGCAGCCCAGCATGAACTCTGCGGGGTCTTGCTAAACTTCTCCATGCCTCATGTCACCAGGTAACTCGACACGTTCTTCTCTCGTTCAATTCGCCAATTACCGTTAATAGCATCGGTCTCGGAGGTGGCTCTCTCGTCCGCCACGATCCTCACTCAAATCGGGTAACCGTCGGTCCTGACTCGGTCGGTCACAGAATCGCATCCGAAGCCCGCGTTTTCAGTGGTACCACACTTACTGCTACAGACATTGCCGTCGCTGCTGGACGGGCATCCATTGGAGACGTTTCCCGCGTGGCGCGTCTTGATCAATCCGTCGTCGATGGTGCCCAAAAGGCAATCAGGACCATGCTCCAGAACACTTTGGACGCGATGAAGACGTCAGCGACAGACATCCCCGTCTATCTGGTCGGCGGAGGATCTATTCTAGCGCCAGACGAACTCGCTGGGATCAGTCAGGTCCATAGGTTTCCCCATTTCGACGTGGCGAATGCAGTTGGCGCCGCAATCGCTCAGGTGAGGGTGACAGCACTCTTCGGAACGATGGCTCATTCACAGCTACTAGATATCCGGTACGGTCGACTCGTTTGAAGACACGTCTTTCACCCCCGTTCCCGAAGTCAAGAAAGCCGTCGAAGCCAAAGCAATCGCCCTCGCAGTCGCCTCGGGCGCTGCTCCCGATCGTGTGTCCATCGTAGAAAGCGAAGTGATACCCATCGCGTATACCACCGGAAGATGCCGCTTCTACGTCAAGGCCGCCGGTGACTGGAGTGGAAGTGCGGTCCCGGACGAGATAGACGACGCAGACGGCGATACCAACCCTTCCTCTGAGACTACCGTGACGTCCCCAGAAACGACGTCGGACGCCGTACCTGGTGAAACTGCTTCCTTGGAATCGGCTGACGACATCCTTGCATACAAACCCAAAGTGCAAGATAACCAGTGGGTTCTATCCGAAGTCGACCTCGAGTGGATCGCGGACGGATGTTACGTTCTGGGCTGTGGCGGCGGTGGCTCCACTTTGCATGTCTTCTGGGAATTACGAGAGATGGTGCGCGCCGGACAGATCATCCGCGTTATTGATCTTTCCTCCCTCGCTCCCGATGCACTCGTAGGCTGGGGAGGAGCATTGGGTAGCCCAGAGGTGGCTTCAGAGAGGTTACTTGGGAACGAGTATGTACGTCCACGCCTCCAGAGATCCCTTCACCAACCGTCTTTAAAGGTACAACGAAGCATGTGATGGTCTCTGGGAGTTCATGAAGGCAAGTTCGAGGCATATCACACCGATAACGGCTGTGTCTCAACCACGTTGACAGATCACGAAACCTGACGCCCTTTGTGCCTTGGAAATCGGTGGAGGAAACGGGATGATCAACGTGAATCAACAGACCTTTCCAGTTTCTCGGACTGACATCTCGTCCAGATGATCACGGCCGCCACAAAGAATTATGATATCCCGATCGTCGATGGAGATTTCATGGTATGTAACAACAATCTCCTTCCCTGCAGACCCTCTGACAGGTCCATCACTCCCATTCTTTTTAGGGTCGCGCATATCCAACCGTAGGCGAAAAACTGCTAAGAACGAAGCGCAGTGAGACTGATATCAGGGATCGTGCAGTGGCACCAAACGACCGCCAACGTGTACGACGAGTCGGGTAAAGCAGCGTCCCTCCTTCCGTGCGGGATAGGGAGCGGGGACGGTAACGTCATAGTTGGTCTTCCATCCTCCCTGACCAAAAGTCTACGACCCTGATCACGTGATGAAGATCATGACCAGGGCGAAAAAAGACACCGACGTTGATGCGGCTCTGCGAGCGGCGTGTATTGAGATGGGGTGAGTTGCCGTGCATACAACTCCACCACCCACCGGTCTCAGGCGATGGCTAGGACGTTCGTGGGGGAGGCCAGTCGGCCTCTCCGAGCCAAGGAAATGGCGATTTCCATGATCGTCAACACAGTATCGTTGAGCTGGCGCATCGGAAGAGCCATTGCTCTTGCCCGAAAGCAATCCAACATTGACCAGATAGGCCAAGTCATTGTCGATGCCGTTGGGGGGGCCAAGACAGCCAAGGTGCTATTCAGCGGGAAAATCGTCGATGTTCGCAGAAGGTTGCGTCTGGGCGTATCAATAGTAAAATGCCGCCGAGCTCATTATTTCCTAGGTTGTATAAAGGACACACGATAGGCGAGGTAGTCATCACGCCTGTGTCCGCGGAAGAAGACGCGGGGGCTGTTTCAGACAAGTCCGAGGCAAAGTTTAACGGAACGCTCGTCATACCTTTCAAGAACGAGAACCTGTATGCAGAGCATACGTCCAAGGATGGACAAATAGTGGTGACGTACCGCTATATTTCCTCACCGCGTGCAGCCCTCTTACATGGCAGTCTGACAGATGCTGGCCGCCGTCCCTGATCTGATCGCTGTGCTGGATGCCCAGAGTGGCTCAGCACTGGGCACGCCAGAGTACAAATATGGTTTGAGGGTGCTAGTCCTCGGGATAACGGCCGCCCCTCAATGGACGGATACCCAAAGGGGACTCGAGGTCGGAGGACCGAGCGCTTTCGGGTACGTCACCTTCACGACATGCCGTACGTCATCCAATGCTGACTGAACCGCGCAGCTTCCATGACATCCAGTACACGCCACTCGGTGTATATTGTAAGCCGCGATCGGTTATAGAAGAATATAGCCGTTAGGACGTAGTACCTGTGTCGGCCGAGCGGGCCATCACGAATCTGGGATACTTGCGCATATGTACGTTAGCTCCGGCCGGGAGGGCGGTGAATGCTTTGAAGAATGTAATTGTATCGTTTGTTCCAACGTTTGTCAGACCGTTCACGTTCCGGTGGTCCGGAAATAAGTTACCCTCTGCCCGGCCCCATTCCTCGTCTATTCTTGGAGCTCTCTTTCGGCTGTCTCCTCGTCGTTTATTTTCGTTTTTTGCATGGCGATGTGGTCTCTTGCAGCACGAGGTACCCTCGTGAGTTTTCTTGCTCTCCCCCCTCCACGCGGGACCCAGTGTCCTCGAGAAACGCCCAAGAATAGCGAAATAGTAGCGCGCACGTGGAACAACAGCCCGTTGTCGGACCGAGTGTGTAAGTGTCTCTGACTACTGCACCGCGCATTCCCGAATCGTAGATCAATCACCGCGGGCCAGAGTAACGGTGGCGGCGTGTACTGTCACGGTGTATGTACAGCAAGACGGGTGAGGAGGGTCCATCATGTACGATCGTGATTTGGTTCCGTCTGTCAAAAACGGAGCCGGCGACAGCGTCCGAGTCAGCCCCTGTTGCGACCCAGCCAGGGCCAGCCCTATGACATTCCAGCAAACTACGGAGTAAGCTGCGGTCCTTTTTATAAAAAATTCATTGCGCGCGGATCCCGTGGTATTGTAGTTATGAAAAAGTCCTAGTTAGGTATGTATGCAAGTCGTGACAGCGGCACGGTGATCCCCATATGCATTGACAGTTGTTGGGGTAGAGGGGGTCGGCCGGCGCTTTCGATCGAGTTTCATTTCAACCAAGGTACAGTACGTGAAATGGCTGCCAGGAAGTTTGACTTGAACGTTGGTTGAACGTCCAGTGGCGGCAGTGATGTGGTTAGGAATGATAGCGGATCGCGTCGGACTTTCCAGGGTCAGCGTCAGTGTGTACAGTTACATCAACCAAGTTAGTCCAATCATACAGCAGTTGATAAATTAGTCTACGTGAATGATCATGTATGGGTGCTGTCAAAGGGTAAAAACACATCAATCCGCATTCGCGAAGAAAGAAAAGGGAGGGCAGAGGGAATTGTATCAGTCATGCTGAGTCCGTTGTTGCAAGTGGTATGTACTATATGAGACAGCTGGGCACCGTCGAACAACAAAAAATATGCGAACGGGAATGGAACTAGTTCCGCAGATAGTAACGTATGCAAAAAATGAGGAGAGCAAATGACGATGCTATCAAAGCGTTGAAAGAATCATGCTTTCTCAGCCGCCCGCTTCGCGGCTATCCGTCTTCGTTTCCAAGCAGGCGTAAAGTCCACGTTTCGAAGCATGACCACTGCAATAGCGTATATGACGCCGAAACAGATGGCAGGTATTGTACCGAGGTGATAAGCCTTGACGAGTGCATCAAGAATTTGATTTTCGTATTGAGGATATAGTGCGTGGTCGTCTGCTAGCCCCAGGCCCTGGTCCACTAGTGAAGGCGGAAGTTGTCCTTGGAGTGATTGTGTGAAACTTGTCTCATATACAGCCGTGAGAAGTGCCGTCGCGAAAGTTCCGCCCAGTGTCCGAAGGAAAGACAAGAAACCACTGATACCGGCGACCTGATGCGGCTTGACTGACATGGGTCCGACCACTAGCGAAGGTTGGTAAAGAAGGCCAGATGCTATGCCAGTGAACACCGAGTACCCGACGGTACGCGCGATTGGAGTATAACGCCCCACATCAAGCATCAAGCCGCTGCCTAAAGCGTACAACAGACCACCTGCGAAGCCTATGAGGCGTACGTGACCAGTGAGCGATAAGATATTGGCACCGAGGACCGACGAGGCACCGAGAGTCAGGATCAGCCCAAACATTTGGATTCCTGACATCACGAGGCTGGAACTCTTTACGTCGATGAAGTAACGCGGAAGAAAGAAGACAGCTCCAAAGTAGCCTGCGCCGGTGAGAAAGTTGATGAGACATGCAATGGGGATATTTGGTATGCTGAAGAGATTGATGTCGACGACGGGATGTTCGGCCACTTTGAGTTCGTAATAGACGAACACAGGGATGAGACACCCTGCGATAACGAACATAACGATTATAGGTACAGACTGACGAATAGATCGATGAGTGCGTCGAGCCTTGGATCCAAGAACTTACGTTCCAGGGAAATAGTTTGTTACCCATCTCTATGGCGATACAGATCATGCTAGATATTGCAACAGCGAGGACACAACCAACGTAGTCCACTTCTTGCAGTTGTGCGAGGAGGCCAACGCGCTGCTGTCGATGAGGGACAGGATAGCGAAGACTGAATGAGCCGATGATAAGAGTGAAGCCGATGAGGATGAGAGTTATCCAGAATATCCATCTCCAGTTGGCGTCGACGGATATGACTGCTCCGAGGACAGGCCCTACGGCGAGTCCGACAGCAGAAGCAAGATTGAAGAATCCCAACCACAACCCTCGTGTGTCGGGTGTCGTAAGATCCAAAACGATGATGACTCCGACAGATTGTCGCCCTGCAGCACCAATACCCTGAAGAAGACGCGCGCCAATCAACGAGTTCATGGACTGGGAATCAGGCGGCGTGTCAGACAAAGCACTGTGCTGAATTGGAACGCAAAGCTCACGGTTGCCAACCCACACCAGACAGTTCCTGCACCAAATATAACCATCGTGCCGAGGAGAACTTGAGCGCGACCAAAAATGTCACTGAATCTTCCGAGGAGAGTCTGGGTGACGGTGAATCCCAAGAGGTATGCGGTTGCGATCCAGTTCTGGTTTGCAAGATCGCTGAAGTCGGCCCCGATGACATGCATGGCGGTGGTGGATGTGGATTCGTTGAGGTAGGCGGTGAAGTTACCTATCCACAAGCTCATCATGATCAAGAAGAAGTGAAGACGGGAGACGACGACGGGGGGGAGCGGGTCTGGAGGGGGAGTGGGGGAAGAGAGGGGACAGGCGACGACTGTCTTTTCCTCGTTGAGTGCCTCTACGCTGTTGTTCATGGTCGCGCATTGCGACATTGTATGTGAGGTGGAAGAACTCGTGAGAGAGGAGAGCATGGAGAGTGGGATGGAAAGGCGAGAGTATAAAAAAGCCGGGCAGGATCATCAACGCGTGCGGGGGCGCGAGCACGCGAGAAGTGAGGAAGGACGGATTCTCTGAATATGAGCCAAGGAGAGGACGACGGAGTCCGCAAGAGCGGGAGATGAAAGCCGGGGTATTGGTAGACTCACTGCCGTGCATTCCGATCATATAAACCCGAGCAGAGAGAACCGTACGCAAGGATCCGCGGGGGGCCTGGGATAATTCTCGATCCACTGTGCGGGGAACTTCAAGCACACGACGCGCGATTGAAAAGGGTCGTGACTCTTCTGAATACATACATGATTCGACTCGAAGAAGCCAGCAGAAAAAAGGCATAGCGAAGCATCTTGTGGACAGAGAGAGCGTCTGCAACTTGAACCGATTAGCCTAAAACTCGTAACAACACGTTGGAAAGGACGAGTCCGCGGAAATCACTGCACTCATCTGTGTTCAAGATCTCAGACATAAAAAAAAACAAAACTTATTCCTGTCAATGAGTCCCAAGTGTCGACTGACTTTGCTGAGTTGGTGGCTCCGCATCAAAGTTCGTTGCCATCCGCTGCGCTCGCTTCGGCGTTTCTCAAACTTCTGTGTTGCTCCATTCAGCTGAGAACCATCGCCGTCCTGCAATCAAAACGTGTCAGCACAGAACTGCATTCCGCAACGCACACCACCACCAACGCTCGATGGACGGAGCTGTTCAACTGCCTTTCTCTCTCTTGCCGTGCCGCGGAGCCATACTTGCTCTCCCCGTGTGAACGCGAACCCTCTGCCGACGCAGAGCCAATTTTGCTACTTTACGACACGCTTCCCCCGCAGACCACTCCTCGACCGTCCGACCCGTGGATTCGCCAGCGCGTCCCCCCTCGCGCGTGCTGTGATACACAATCGGCATCCTTGGCAGTCCTCCAATTCAATCATACCCGGTGGCGACCACAGAGTCCAAGACACCTTGTCAACATGCGGCCGCGGCGTCCTGCGTCGGACATGGCAACAACACCCTTGTCCGCGGCGCTCGCACTTCGTCGTGGGTCCTGTGGCGGGGAGTGCCCGCTCACGAACCAGCCGTTCGTATGACAATTATTCCGTCAGCTCAGGATTTTAGTCACATATTTCCCGAATATCACGGCCCTGATCTACGGCTGGGCCACTAGTATCCTTCCGGCGGGTACATAGGACGCCGCCTGTTGCTGTCCCGCTCCAATCGATACATCGATCAGGTCCCTCAGCTGCTGTGGCTAGGGACATGTTGTGCGCATGTTCGTGTAACCAAGCGAGCGTACGTAGTAGTATCGCCGATCGTGCATGTCATGCGTAGTAGTAGTTGCTCCATGATCAGGTCACCACCATCTCCATCAAGGGGTTCAGGCCGCCATGACGGATCCTCCCCCCTTACTTACCTTCTCCCTACACGTTGTGCACTCCAGCCTCGTAGTCTTTACTCGACCCAACGCGCGTACTTACTCCTTCTCCGATCACCTACTACGACACTGCCTCTGCCCGGCTTTCTCAGGACGCAGAATGGAAGTATGCGATTGATCTCAGCGAACCTTGCAAGGCTACCGCCTCTGTCCTTTTCTTCCCTCCCGTTCGTCCTTTCAATTCCAGGCGCAACTTGCATGTCAACACGTATAATGGACAACACGTTGCCCGACGCCGAATACGGATGGGAATCGGACGAGGTCCTCACGACAAAATTAAAAATCAGTGGTCTTTGTTCTATTCTCTGTCCAATCCCAGATTGCGATCGTGGGTCTGGCCATCGAAGGACTCTTCTTCGAGATCATTTCCCATCCGTTGAGCAACCTGGATACGAAGGCTTCCCGACCTCGTGGACGACTCGCAACTTTTCGATCCATCTGCGGTAACCAGTTCACGAACGTGTCCGAGTCCTCGTCGTCATGTGAGCGACTCCTATATATTCCGTTCCAAATCCCAGGCGATCCTATTCTGACAATGGGCGTGGGACGATGGGAGGCCAAAGTGTCTCTGCCAATCGACCCTTTGACAGTTCGCAATCTATTATAGACTCGAAGATGAAATTCGCGCGTGGCAAGCGCTCTATGTATAGGAGTCTCGACGACGAAGCAACTCGAACCACATTCCCAGACTCATTAAAGAGATTGCTTCCGCCGGTAAATGAATCGACGCCGACGTTTTCTTCGCCATCCTGTAGAATATATCATCCGCTCACTAGTTCGAGCGAGGCATCAAGAGTCCATTCGGGGCCTTGATCTTAATTATTCCAACTGAGCTCGGAAACGATCATCCGTATCGCGTTGTCGGTCCCGCATAAACGCACTAAAACTGTAGACTGCATGGCGTTGCGTGCTTCACACCGGCGAGTAGTACACCGCTCAATGCGCGCCCCACAGCGCCATTCCCAGCAGCTTCCGACGGATGCATCATTACCTGGTAAATGAAATGTTCGTGGGTTCCCGAATGCTCGTTAGGGGTACTAGACGGATGTCCGCCCGTCAAACACAAATCGTCCATCCTTCCCGCAGACTCGGAGATCAAGCTTATCTGATGGGCATTACCTAAGAACGTGCTACTTTGAAAAGATTCTACGCGGTGAGGAACGAGGATGCTGTGAATGCATTCTAGTATACGTATCTGCGCACTCATGCCGAAAAAAGCGAGTACGTTGGTGACGATAAGAAGAGAGCATGTGCCGAAATTGCGTCCAACGAAATGATAATCGTCCGATTTACCAAGGTGATCCTCGGAGGCTTGTGCTCGAAGAAAGAGACCCGCCGTTCGTAAGCTAGGGTTGTCGATTAGATGTACCACCCTGACGGAAGACGGAGACACTACACACCGCAACGCTGATTTGTTTGTGAACGAGGCACAAGTCTGCGGAAATAGATTAACTTCACAATCGGGGTTCACAACGTGATAAGACGACTAACAGTCCAGATATGACATCGCACCGTTGTTCCGATCCTCGACGAGCATATCGCTAAATTCTATCTCCATTCCGTCCATGTTCTGGCGAACTACAAGCATCTTCGGAACACGTCCACGTTGGCCATAGCGGTGACCGAGGATATATTGAACCTGTCGTGATAGCCGGGTGTCCAGAACAGGGAGTTCCGTCTGTATAAATAGCACTGAGAGAAATCAACCATCGTGTAACTAGGAAACTAACCAGATTGTTCGGATCCAAGGCGAATATATCATCAACGCCGAACAGATCAATGAGTATCTGAGGTGAGACGCTTGCGCCCACCCAGAAGATCATAGATTCCTCGTTGTCTATCAATTAATCATGAGTTGGTATCATTTCCTATCGCAGATTCATTTCCGAAATACCTATCAGGTAGACACCATGGCTCTCCATGAACATGTGACTGTCCCGCATAAGCGACGGCAAATAGACGTGCCCCGTCGTGGCGTCGGAGTATGCTATGTTCTCGTCCAGATCGTGTAGAGCCAGAAGGCGGGGATAGAGGTGCTGCATCGTGCTTCGTACGCCCATTGAAAGGATCTTCTGAGCGTAGTAATTTCGAACATCCGCGGAAACATTACGGCCTGCAAACAATTATGAGCCGCATTTTACTCGACAGCCACAAAGACGAACTTTTTAGGGGTTTGGACTTGGTTATTGCTAGAACGTGGATTGGAAGTGCTCGAAAGGCTTCCGGTATTATCAACTGCAGCCGTGTCAAATAACGGAAGGGTGCATTTGCGCAACTCGCTTACTTGTGACTGTGCCGTAGCTGCTGCACAGTTCCGCCTGTATCCAAGCAGAATCGAGGAACACTTGTCAGTGATTTCCTCTTTGATTTGGTCCATTCGTCGTGAAGACAAGTTCGCCATTGCTGTTTGGGACCATGTTAGTGATTTGTTGTTGTCAAGATTTGTGCAATAACTCACATTCTCGAGCAAGATGACACACCACGGCGTCCATGTCGGCAAAACGGAATACGTTACCAGCCAACGCGACCACTTGCAACGCAAGGTTGCAGGTCCGCACTCGTCGCTGGCCATCGACAGAAGTATACAGTACCGCACATTGCAAATGTGCGTATTGACGTTCATCTAACGTTCGAGAATGCTCGATCAGTGCGGACACCGCCTTGTCGGAATCAAGAACACCAAATGCAAGATCCGTGGGCGAACGTTCTTGGAAATTCCCATAGTATTTCGATATACGGAGACCTTTTGAAAGACGGAATGGAAGTGTGAAGTAAATCGAGGGCATGTGACATTACCATGAGAGCACCGAATGCGCATCACACAGCTGAATGCGCTGGTCCGTGTAAGCAGCCTCCTCATCTGGGAGGCCAGTACGATCTGGTCACGAGCAGGGTTGTATCGAGGATGGAAAAACATTTCTCCACCAGTGGTGGAAGGAACGACCCCTGTTCACATATGTCAGCTTCCTTAATCAGGAGATTGAGCCTATCATACCGATCGATCCAACGTCAATAGTTCTACTCATCCCTAAGAACATGCTGACACCAATGCCTTCGTCGGAGCATTCCTCGGCAATATCACGCCACGCCTGCTCCCGAGGGAGAAAGAGCGTGCGTTCCTTATCTGTACCATAAGCGTGGCTCTCATCCGTCAGGGGATCCAAGGCACCCGGGCCAATCGTGGGCAGGGTGCATTGAAACGTGACAATGTGACCCCCTCGACCAGCCTGTGGAAATATTTCAAAGGCATTCTTGTAACATGAAACCCTTATTGCACACCAAAGAAGCGAGCCCAGCTACAAGAGCTCCGCCGAGACAGGATCCTGTGATAACAGTCTGGCTATGGTGTTCGGCTAGGGAACCTATCAGGCTCTCGACCACTGTCCTACCGCGGCACGTCAGACAGAAGGGGACGCCACCTGAGTCTTAAACACACCTCGACTCCCATGGGTCAACAAACAGTCCGTCGTGTAAAGGAACAAAGATCTCTTCCAAATCAGCCACTATGAGCTGATGTGCGTGGGGGAGATCTGCCTAGTGAACGATTGAGCGGAATTCGGTGCATCATTTTGTCTTCTCTTACAGACAGATCGTAAAAGTGAAGAGTTTTGTCAAAAGTAAGGATCCCGAATCTGCATCCTTGTGGAAAACAAGGCTCAAACGTTGATCCGTCAGCAGCAGTACCTCCGTATAAGACGTCCAGAAGAGTGCTGCAGACGGAGTGTAGGAAACCAGACTCTACGGCATTGATAGAGACGTCCAAGGCGAATAGATAGTGCAATGGAACTGGCTTTCGGGGTGTCGATGATGGTGGTTCGGGAGTGAAGTACGTCGGCGTCAACTTTGGTAAAGGAGGTGGTGCCCAATACTCATCGGACTCGACAACGAAGTCAACAGTGCCCTTGTTCAACTCGGGGCGGTTGGCGTGGTCCAGGCGCATGAAATTGGCATCTAGGTTGCTGAAATAGTCCTGTGAAACTGGGCCACTGGCTCATTCGTGAGCCACAGAGAGATCAGAGTTATCACGAACCTTCTGTTTCATGAGAGCACAGATTACATTTCCATTTGCTACCACCCGCTACCCAATAGCACCAAGGATTAATATATCCCCTGCACTGGGCACACCTGGCCGGACCACTTGGTCCGCAGTCGATGAGAGGGACGGGTTCTTCTCGAGGGTCGAGATCCGCAAACGGTTGCACCACTATGGAGAGTGGTATAACGCATTCTCGAGCAAGCTGGGCAGAGTTTGGTAAATTCCAAGTCGAGACACGTATATGCCGAGGGCTCGAGTTGCCTGTGTCAAGTACGCGTCAGCTACGAGGACATTTTGCAGGTTTAAAGTAAAAGACAGAGTGAATACCTTTGGCCCATACCTGGGCCATAAATAATTTGACTCTCACCTTGATCAAAGGAAACGAAATCCGTGGTGGAAAGTGGTGGGTTGTTTCCCGGTAAAGTTGTATACAACTGCTTCTCCCACAATTCCTTGTCTCCCTCGATGCAGTCAATTGGAGATGGAATCTGGTTGGGGTCGATACGGGCACGTAGACCTGCAACAGCGGCTGAGAACTAGATGGGCCTGACGAGGAGTGCTGACCTGCCTCTGTAAGGCTCCCCAGCGCTGTGCGGAGGCTGCGGTATGTGCTGAATTGGCATGGGGACGTGGCGAGCGCAGAGACTGAAGTTGTGGTGCTGAGCAAACAGTGGAGCTCATTCGTTGCGTCGTCCCTGAAGGCGGCAATGTCGACATGCCGCTCTCTGCCAAATCGAGCCATGTGTCAGCCAGCACTACATTAGACAACCCCGTCACGTCGATCGACTACTACAATTTTGCTGGCACGTCTGCTTCCCACATGCTCCAGATAAAACCCTGATCAGGGGGAATACCAGACCTGACCACCTCTTCGTACGCCCTCTTCACGTCCTGCGCTCCGCATACCCTGCGCATCGTGATCCCCCAAGTCTTGCAGTCCTGCATGAGGCCGAACCATGCGTGTTTCTGCAGCCGAGTGATCTCCTCAACAGCGAGCTGCTTTCTACGTATCGCAAGCCACTCTGGCATAAAGAACGTTTCGAGGGTTGACGGAGCGCTCTGTGAAGAGAAGTCGTTTGTAGTCCACTTTGCAACCGAGTCGCTCTTGGATGAAGGTGAGAAGTTGGTGAGGCCCAGCGCGATAGAACCGACGAGGCCCGACTGGCCCTCAGAAAAATGATTCCATACTCTGGCATTCAAACTCTCATTGCCCGCAACGTCAAAGTAAATCCACTTTTTCAATGGTTCGTTCATCACAGTCGCGTTCTCGAATCCATCGTACTCCAATACGTGGTCGTATAAACCAAGATTCTTCGTGAACTCGGAGTTTTTCTTGGACGTGATGCCAACGATCTGTCTGATCGGACCACTATCGCCTCCTCGCTTCCGGATGAGATATGCCAAACAGAAGGCTGTCTTGGCTGACGCGGAGGAAATGAGGATTCGAGATGCACCGCCACGATATTGCGATGTACTATTTATCCAGTCTTCGCACCAGAAGGAAGTCCAGAACAAGGGGCGGTAAAGCATGCTGAGATCCTCTACACTGGGTGATGGGTCGTAAAGGAAATCCCTAGAGCATCTGGTGATCTGATTGTAGGGTCGTCTGTCTAAAACATAGTGAAAAAAGGGACAAATTCGCACTGGGTAGGAAAATACCTTTGGGCAAATCCGGACGAGAAACAAAGAATGCGTATGGATTGACATCCGACGGTGAAACCAAGAAGACCAGGAAACGTGTGGGCGCGAGGTATCCATAAACACGTTCGTCAATGTGGATCCCAGGATGGGTTGAGGCGACTACAGTTCCGAATCCCCACACCGGAGTCACACCATGAGTACTGGGTGATACACCCGATTCCGGATCTTCTGGAGCCTTGTGGTAATCGAAATATCTGCGCAGATGCACGCCCATCGGATCAGCGCATCACTTTGTATGGAAAGCAGACATACCGGAAATGAGGGACCTCCCCGAGAGCCTGATAGGTGACGTTGTTGGCAGAATATCCGAATCGGTCGACCTTTATTAGCACGTGGTTAACAGGCAAAGTGACCGGGACGAGCGACTTGGCTAGGACTGCCGTAACGTTGGGATCCAGCCCGGAGGAAAGACGAGGATGGCAAATGGTTAGGTTGGCTCGAGCATTCATGATTGGTACTAGGCAGTGTGAACCCACCATACCGCGTGTATATATGGATTTACTCAGTCACCGCGACCGAGAGCTCCCCATTTGTACATTCTAATATAAATATACTGATACAGTTTGTTGAAACTCAAGCTTCACACAAGGATACATACCAAGGGGACATACTGCCAGCAGGGTCGCTAGCATATACTCAAAGAAGGGGGGAAGCCCAAGAAGGAGAAATAGAACCCATGAAATGACGAGGATAATTCCGCAAACCGTCAGGAGCGGAAAAGAGAAAGGAAAGAAACCCTGGAATCAAACGAGTGTGAAGAATTCTACTGATTGTCCACAGCATTTGGAAGGTATTGTGCAATGCGAGAGAACGGATGGGTAGCGGACATCAGGCCTGGAATGAACCGGACGATGCACTGGGAGTCTAATACGGTGGTTTTTTGAAGTCATCGTTGATGGCCTGTGCTTCAGGATCGAATTCGTCACTTTGGATAATCCTTCCCGTAACATCATACTCCGCATCCGGGCGGTTGATGAGAGGATTCATCTGACGCACCCGTCGGATTGATCAACAGAACTCGCCGATGTTATGGAAGGAAGACAGACCTGGATGTGAACGCCATCACCCTTTTTCACGGAGATGTGATGAGCAGACGGCGAAAGAGGGGGTGTACGGAATGCAACCGCCGACTGTGCAGTAGTGGAACTGCATGGCTAACATGTCGGGCGTGGTAGAATCAGAGCTTCAAACATACGTACCTAAATACCTCCGCATTCATGTTAGTAAAGTTGGTTAGTCTCCGGACCACTCGACAGGCCACTATCTGATTCAAAGAGTGAGCCTATATCTGACAAAGTAGTCCATTCGGTATACTTACGCTAGACGCAATTGCAGCGGGAACGTTTGCAATGATGGACATCACTGCATTCAAGTTAAGCAACATGAAAATCTAGAAACAAAGCCGATGATCAGTGAGCATGGCATTAGGAAGTGACATGAAGCCCGGATGTGCCTACAGTCGCGAGGAGGTTCGCCAAGAATCTACAAAGATCCGTTAGCTAGATTTTTTTAATGATCACATATGCAGGCTTACGCAATGAGAAAGTATATCAACCCATCGCCGAATATAAGCTTGATAAGTCTGGACTGGCCAGTAGCGGGGAACGCAAGTTTCCACGCAGTCAAGCAGAGGACGATCAAATCGAAGACCATGGAGTATATGAAGCTAATGGCAAGAATTCGATTGTCGGTGTACGTGATGACACAAGTGTCTTGGATCCAAGTAGCCTTGAGAAGAATCCCTAGAGATGGGGATATAAATATGCCTGGTACATTGTTAGGCTACCTACCATGTAGCAGGAACGACCAATGACCAAGAATGACCAAGATCAGGAAGATCACGATATACTTATTTTGTGACCATACGGCCATTCTGAGGGAGCGTGAAGAATGCGATACAAAGCTGGCGTCAATCGACTTACGTTCTGATCGAGAGATTGACACTGGCCAACCCGATGGCAGCGTTACCAAATACTTGGTTGAATGTATACAAACTTTGACAATCAATCTCCGTCCTGACGTTGAGGGCAACGGCGCTACGGGGAGCCTCGATATTGGCACCACACCAAGATCGAAGAAAAATAGGACGCACATTCCTATGAGGGCGAACAACAAACAATAGCGACCGGCAAAGTAGAATATCTGAGGGGGTGCTTGTTACTCGTTGACTATCAGCGGTAAACGAACGATTTTACCAATGGCCATTTGAACCTTTTCTTTCCAGAGATAAAGAGCCAGTCGAAGTTGAGCGAAGTGATGAACTCCCATCTAAAGATAAGAGTAAGACAGAGTATATGCGCAAGTTCCAGGTACGACTTACATGTAGAGACCCAAGAGGACATGCATAAAATTATTGAAGGTGACTGGCGATGACTTCGGTCAAAATGAGAAATTCTGAAGGGGATCCTCACCCACCGGCGTCGGCCTGAATCTCCTCTGGCGACTTCCACTCAACCATTGGCGGCTTCAATAAGGGTCCGGACTCGGATCTGATAGCAGGGAGGGCGATGAGAATGGAGGTGTACTGACAGAATAGAGCCCACTCTTAAAGGGTATTGCACACTGCCGTTATTTTGGCGATGGCGCTTGGGCGGTCAGCTGCCCGTGCTGATCATTTTGACTCTGTGCTAGGTCCGCATTGAAAATTTTGCGTAAGACGGAAAACCGATTGCCACTCACGTACCTGCTACCATATCTGTTATATTGATGCTTCTTCAATGCTGCGATCGAGGTCGCTCCACTAGTCTTCGCTGCCTTCCCTTCCAAAAGTTGCTGAAACCTCGCGGACAGATGAGACAATTCATGATGATGATAAAGTACCAGTCCTCGCTCTAATAAGAGATCCAAACCGTCTCATCAGACCAAGGTCGGCAGCACAAACACGGAGCGTCGCTTCGAATCGAATCCTGATCTGGAAAGAGGGTATCGCTTTGCGGCTTTACAACTGACATGTCATCGATGTCATCCACGGAGAGGCTGCGACCTGTGCGTAGTCAGCAGGAAAAAAAAAAGAATGTTCAGGGTCGTCTCTGCGTTGGTGGCAATTGAACCGAGTTCATTCCTCACCATGTGCAGTATAATGAATCGGTGGCTATAACCAACTAAAAAATCGGGTCGCCGAGGGCAATGTCGCGTCGCTTTGCTGAACCCGAGTGTTCAAGTTAAACACGAATGCAGGCGGAGACTCTAAAAAATTTCGATTCGCAAAGACCGCAAACTCTGGCTTGATACGAGGAGCTTCAACTACAGTATGGGTTACTGTGGACTGGCTACCTTTCAAAAGGTGTTGTTCTTGAAGCACCAGTCCGCGACGTCGGCCTCAGAACGGGTTCGCTACACTCCATCGTGAAAGCAGCTAACTGATTCGCGGGAAGCATCACTTGAGCCAGGTACCGTGGAGTTTGAATTTGGAGTAAGCACTGCCAGATAGGCTGCTGGCAACACGACCTCCCGCCAGAACCCCAGAAATTTTCTTTGACCTGAGAGCTAGGCGCTAGGCTCCGAGTATGCCTTGAGGGAACTATAAACCCATGTCGCCGAGTTTTCATGTCCTTGTAACTGACCAAAATTCCATAGCCTCAATGTTCAATCAAACCTATGCAGGTTGTGCTACCGCTTCTCAACATACGTCGGTGGTTGTGAACACTAGGCAGAAAAGTAGATTTCCAGAAGATTCGAACAGGAACATCTCCGAACTCACGGAGGCAGAACTCATGGACTGCGACCCCCGTTACTGGTGAGTAATTCCGTCTACCCTGAACAAACAGAGATCTCCGTTTCGTCAACACCTTTCGATCATCAAGACCGTGTTGCCCGCGCAGGTTTCCCGATTTCCTCCCCTTCGAGTTGTCCGTGACGCCGTCTAGTTCTTCCGGAGGGTTTCTGAGAAGTTTTGTTCAGGAACAATACGCTTTACGTGGCATGTTCACCCGAATCTCCGTTGACGGCCCATCGGGCATTTCCGCCCTGAACTTTTCTCAGAGTCTCGAACTGCGTATTCAGCCTGACGACGTCTGTGTCTCTCCGATCGGATAAGATTTCCTTGGTATCCATATATTGGTTCCATCCTTCTCATGCTCACAAATGCTATACCGCCACAAGTCTTAGTTGTTTCCGAACAACGTTCAAATCTAGTCCTACGGACGAATTTGTGGTCTATTTCGAACCTGTGAAATGGTTAGATTAGAATATACGATGACCTCCTTGGGTGTACTTGACTTCTTGTGAAAGTTGTAAGATGGTAATGTGCGCCATTCGATCACTTCTTGGTGAGTGCTACCTTTGTTTTGATTTCGATCAGAAACTGAGCACAGGTAGACTTCAAATTTCAAAGTTCAAACACTTGCCACACGTGTCAGTTAGTATTTCACTCGGCGTTTGCCGTGGAAACCACAACGATTATGATAGGAAGAAATCTTGCCTCATGAGATGGTCTTCATCTCGTAACTGGACTGAGGACTCGGTCTTGGATAGATCGTGTTGTTCGGAGAGCCGAGCGAACCTTGATCACTCCAACACATCGAACCTGGGGCCTGGGCCGCGGTGATTACGGTGGTCGTCAGAAGTTAACCTAGCAAAGAAAATCGAGGAATGATCGCGACACCTTCGGACTACCAAGCGTCGAGGTGCTTTAGCGCCGGCGAGTGATCGTGTACATGTTTGTTGCCTAAGAGTGACACAAGCACAGGAGCACGATTGGAAATGATCCCTGGTTTCAGTACTGAGTCGAAGGTGAGCAAAACTTGAGCGCTTGAGCAAGAACGTGTCGATGATTGTAACGAATCCACATTCTCGATCGAACGCGGCGGGCTTTCTGTTTCACCTCCGTGCGACTATCTTAGTGCCTTTAAGCAACCCGCCGGGGATGTTTTGGCACTGGCATCATATTGCCGCGTGTTCTTGCTTCCTTGTCGACCCGTGTGTCAGGATGGCCGCTAGCGGACAAAGAATCTTGTGAAGCGATCCAGCAGCTTTTAATGTGGGCCTCTGGGTGAGTTTCTTTATCCTGCCTTCCCTTCCTTATTTCAAAAATCCATCGCGGCTTGGCCACTTTTTCGCCTCTGCTAATCCCGTCCCGTCGAAATGACCATCTGGCAATCGCTATCCGAGCTTTCGACCGACTTGGGTGAGTTAGTAGCAAGACCGATTTTCCATCCTCGCCAACATAAAGGAACTTTTGCAGTGGTTTTTGACAGACTGATGCATGCGTTGCTCGGTCTCTACGGGTAAGGAATCCCAGACTGTCCCGTATCTCAAACCTGGAGCTGAGAGTATCCTTATTACCAGGTGGGAGATCATGCTCACCCTCGATTTCGACTGGGCTGTTATTTCCGGAAAACGGAAATTTCGTTGGCCCCTTGTGAGTTTAAGGCGTTTACTTGACGGAACCAGGTGCCGATGACCATGTCGTGTTGCAGATTTTCTATTTCGCTGGACGATATCTGTTGTTGTTCGCAATGATCGGGATGTAAGGAGTGCCGCTATCAGTTCTGATTCAGAGCTTCATTGACCTGCATCATAGATTGATTTCTCTTGATACACCGAGGTGAGTCCAACCCCCACTGCCCCGTTCATCGTACATATTCAGAGGAAGACATAGAGAGATCAATTGCCAGGCTCTGTATGTGTTCAATCAGGTTCGTCGCCATTTGGGCACTGGGGGAAGGGTATTACTAACTCTCGCGGGAGCTCGCTGGTGACTCCGCGCTTGGTCTGGCTAGCATCAATCTTTCACTTCGCACGCACGTTTTTCAATCAATCTTTTTATACGCTGCTCATTGAAGTTACCACAGTATAGCAATTTGGTCTCAGAACAAATGGGTGGTTGGCGCCATGGTCTTGCTCATCCTCGGTCACTGGTCCCTTATCTTGCAAGGCATGCTAGTATGTTTTGGTCTCGAAACATATATTGATGCCATTTGTAGGTGTTCTGCTCAAGGTGATCTGGATCGAGGGTGTCGGCTGTACGATCGTCCAGAGTAACACCACCATTCTCGCTGCCACCTTTATCTATTCCATGAGTTTCGATCTCATTGTTCTCTGCCTGACAGCATACAAATTGGCGTGGAGTCGACGCATTTCTGGAACTTCCGGTATCCACAGTAAGCTGATCCGCATGGTGTTCTCGGATGGTCTAGTTTACTTCATTCTTGCGTATGTTTTTCGCGCCTTTGCTGAGTTATTGGACAACTTATGCGAGACAGTTTCTTGGCGAACTTGATGGCTACCATATTCATGATTATCAACCTGAATGCCGTCATGAGCGTCATATTCAATGTTCCTGCGGCCATAGCCTCGACAGTACGTCCTAACATTGTCACCATTTGCTGCAGCTGATTTCTTTCCTACTGTAATACATAGGTCATGGCTTCGCGCGTGGTACGACGGCTCTATAACTTCAATATAGCGGTCCCGGAGGTATAGTAAGCAGCGTATTTTTTTCAGCATCTGTCAAGAGTTCATTTCAATCACTCAGTCGCTCCGACGAGAGGTCAGGGGTGTTCGCCAATTCACACCACTCACGTGCGAGGCCCGCGAGAGAGCCTACGGCTATCCATGTGGAAGTGAGTGAGTAGTTCCTGCAGCATCATGGTCGCTTGAACGTTGTGCACTTGCAGGTCGACACGCACCAACAAATACATTCGCTGTCAGATGTCCCACAATACGCTATGAAGCCCAGCAGCGACTTTCTCTCTCTCAGCGATAAAGAAGAGCATGCGAAAATCGCACGGGTTCTCTGAGTGTGGTATACTGTAGCCTGCATGCACACAATCCTTTGAAGATGCGCTCGGAAGGGGTGGACCTACTACGTTTTTCTTCACAATGCGTTATATCTAGATGTCTATAGCCATTCGTTTGATCTTTGCAATTTCATTTGTTTTGAATCGGAAAGAGTCCGGTCGATCGTGACTGTGACAGCGTGTGACGTACGTGTTTCTCGACGCGTCCTTGTTGGTGTGGTTGGCCGTTCCCCTAATCCGGACGAGATTTGAAGACGATGCCGCTCGTTCGCATCGAGCTATCCAACTTTAAATCATATCGGTGAGTCTACTTGGTGTTCATTGTTCGTACCTAGTAGGACATATCTTTATAGCGGCCACCAAGTCATCGGCCCATTCAAGAATTTTACCTCCGTCATCGGACCCAATGGCGCTGGAAAGTCAAATCTCATGGACGCCATTTCCTTCGTGCTCGGTGTAAAGAGCGCACAGCTCCGAAGTAGCCAGCTGAAAGACTTGGTTTATCGAGGTCGGCGTCTCGCGCGGGGCCCCACTGAGGGCTCGGAGGTTACACAAGACCGAGACGACGCGGAAGATGTCAGCGACGGAGAAGACAACCATGGTGAAGGCACTGCAAATAAAGCTTGGGTTCTCGCCGTCTACGAGGATGGAAATAAGAAAGAATGGTTCTTCCAACGCACGTGCGTCTCTTGGGCTGCTTTCACTAGTCTGTACATCTCACTGTCTCATAGCATCTCTACTACTGGTGCATCCGAGTACCGTCTCAACGACCGAGTTGTCACGTATACCGTCTACAATGCTGCTCTTGTCTCTCACAACGTACTCGTCAAAGCAAAGAACTTTCTTGTCTTCCAAGGAGACGTGGAAGCCGTCGCTTCTCAGTCACCGCGAGAACTTACCCGTCTCATCGAACAAATATCTGGATCTCTCGAGCTGGCGGCGGACTATGAGAAGGCAAAAGAAGCACAAGAGCGAGCGACTGAGAATGCCACATTCAATTTTACGAAACGGAGGGGTATTACTGGCGAAATAAGACAGTATAAAGAACAAAAGGGTGAAGCAGAGCGTTTTGAGGGGCTCTGTCAAGAACGAGTTCGTGTTTTTGCTATATTCGTTGGAGACGTCGCTTATATGCGCCCTCTAGGACGATCTGATCCTGCGGCGCATCCTATACAAGTTGTTCCACATCGAAGAAGCTCTCGAAGCTAATGCCAGAGATATCCAGAAGAAATCACGAGCCCTTGCAGGATTGCGTGCAGAGCAGCAAGAGCATGACAAGGCGCTTGAAGATGCCCGTGCTGATCAAACTAGGGCCCGCACCGCCGTTGCCAAGGAAGAAAAGAAAGTCAAAAAGGCGGAAAAGACCGTTGAATCCAAGGTCAGTGGTCTTTGACTTCTGGTTAACAATATCTTGACACCTGTCTAGGAGCCTGATCTCGTCGCAACCGATGAGAAAATCAAGCATTCCACTAGAAAGACGCAGAATGCTCAAGCTACCCGTGAACAGGTTGAAAAGGACGAGGAACGTCAACAAGCTAAGCTGAATACCCTTCATCGCGATCTCCAAACCGCGCGCAGAGCTGCGGATGAAGCTACAGGTTTGTTGTACCGTTTTCTGGATATGTCGAATTTATCCCTGTGTCATAAGAGGCATACCGTCAGGCATCCCAAGGTAATACAGCTTTAAGCGAAGAGAGTCTCGCCGAGTACCGTGCTTTGTGAGGCCGTTCTGTTATCGCGAAATCCGAGCGTCTCTCACCTTTGAATCGAAACTAGGAAAGTACAAGCAAGTATGTTGGCAGTCTCTGAACGCCAGTCATTCGAAACGCTGGGGAGAGAAGAAAAGACAGCTTCGCGTACTCTTGCTCAGTTGCAAAGTCGACTGGAAGAGATGGAAACCAAAAAGAACAAGCTCAGTGAAGATGCGGTTTCTCAAGCTGAAAAAAAAGAAGAGGTAATCCAGCCAGTACGATCTTCAAACCATTTGCCTGATGGACGATGTTAGCTCGAGCAAAAATTAGCGACTTTGCAAGCTGACTTGGTTCGTGCTAAGCAAGAATACGACAACCATCAGAGTGAGCGGACTCGCATAGCGTATGTACCCATAATTGCTCCGACATTTTCATTGGTCTCAACGCTGTCCACAAGCCGCCTTGAGACGGAAGCAAATGAAAAGCTCACGGACGTCTATCAGCGTCTGCTCCAGGCAGGGATCGATAGAACTGAAACAGAACGGGAGGTCAAGCTCAAGGAAGTCCTCGCAAGCTTGCAGCGCGTCTTTCCAGGTAGGCTTGTGACGAGTCTTCATGTCGCGTTATGTTTTTTGAAAGAATGTAGGTGTTAGGGGCCGAGTGGTAGATCTGTGCAAGCCCACGCAGCGGAAATATGAAACCGCTGTTTCCGTGATTCTGGGCAGGAACATTGACGCGGTAGTTGTAGACGAGGAGAAAACCGCGATCGAATGCATCGAGGTTGGTCCCATCAATCCACGCATCCCCATCTCAGCTTATCCCATTTCGAAGTACTTGCGAACGCAACGAGCTGGGCAAGCAACCTTTTTGCCTCTCGACACGATCTCAGTAAAACCTGTCAATGATAAATTCCGCTCTTTCGCCAAAGGAGCTCGACTCGCCGTTGATGTCATCCAGTACGAACCTGCTGTTGAACGAGCGATGCACCACGTGTGTGGGAATGCTCTGGTATGTGATACGATGGAAGTAGCCAAGTATGTCTGTTGGGAGAAAGGTCAAGAGGTCAAAGGTAAGTGGGGGAAAGGGGTATCGTTACCATGGTCTCACCCATGATTTAAGCTGTTACGCTCGATGGAACAGTCATCCATAAAAGTGGGTTAATGACGGGTGGGCGAAGCACCCATGGGTCCGGAAAGAAATGGGAGGAAAAAGATGTGCAAGGTCTGTTGACGACTGTCCAGTCTACTAGTATCTCACAAAGGAAAATCCAGGCCTTGTCCGCCTCCGAGACAACCTCCTCGCACAACTGCAGGAACTCAACCGCTCCAAGCCACGTGGCAAAGCTGATGAAAACACCATCGCTGAGATAACGAGGCTGGAGAATGCTATCACCGTGACCAAGGACGATTTGGTTCGTACGCTCACGATTTGCATTGTATGATCACCGGGTCGATAACTTCCGAGGTCTCAGAGTGCATTCAAACTTCGCCATAATGGTACAAAAGATGAGCTCAAGCATGTAGAGCGCGAGTTGAAGAAGCTTGCGCCCGAGCTCAGGAAGGTCAGCAATCGTCAAAGTTCCCTTCTTACTTCGATCCCACGACCTCTACCTCTGCACAGGCTCAAACTGCTCATACCTCGCTGGCTTCACGTATATCAACGCTTCAGTCGGTTATTGACGAAGCCGAGCATGACGTCTTTGCCTCATTTTGCACCAAGATCGGTGTCAACCACATCCGAGAATACGAAGAACGTCAGCTCAAAGTGGCAGAAGAGGAGAGCCAAGCACGAAACAGATTTGATCAACAGATCGCTCGCTTAACACACCAGTGGGTATCTAATCTCTCGCCAGCCTGATTTTATTGTTTACATCACTGCGTTCGCTTGCAGAATTCAGTTCGAGGAAGAACAGTTACAGTTTACTCAGAACAGATTGGCGACCCTCAAGAAAACCCAACGAGAAGAGGAGGCGAAGGTTATCGAGTTGGAAGAACAAAAACGCCAGATCCAAGTCGAGATCTCTTCCGGCCAAGAAGCAATCGAGAACCTCCGGATGGGACTCCAGGAACTCAACGAAGCATTGGAAGAGAAGAACAAGGTAGTTGAACAGGTGAAGAAAACGCATGCCCGTGCGGCCAAGGTGCTTGACCAGGCGCTTAAGGAGATTGGGTCTATGGTCCGTATTCTTCTGACCATACATTCATCATCGATCAGTTTCTGATGGACTTCAGAACGATGAGATCGAAAAGCTGGCGCTCGAACGGTCTTCTATGTATCGCAAATGCCGCCTCGAGGACCTCAGGTTACCGCTTATGGCAGGTAACTTGAAGAATGTGCCCATGGAAGAGGTGAGACTCTGAACTATCGTAAACATCGGCATGCTCAAGCCGTCGCAGAACCTACGTGACGAAGTGGCCATGGATGTGGATGAGGACGAGGATGGAACTCAGCGACCTAAGCAAGTCCAGGACTACGGCATTGAAGTTGACTTTGCTGTACTGGATGATGAAGAGCGTGAGGTACGTTTACGTCGACCATACATCGAGCATGAACTCAGCGCTCGCAGAGTAACAACCCCGAAACGCTCGCCGAATTTGACGCATCAATCTCCAAACTGAACTCAGACATCGAACGTATGGCGCCAAATCTGAAAGCGATAGAAAGGCTGGACGATGTTGAAGCCCGACTTGTCGAAACTGAACGAGAGGCCGAGAAGGCACGCAAAGATTCTAAAACTGCGAGAGATGACTTCAATGACATCAAGCGCCAAAGGTGGTCTTTTTCGAATCACCGGATTTGCCAATATGCTGATCGTCGGTGGTAGATGTGAACTGTTCAATAAGGCGTACAATCACATCTCTGAACGGATTGATGAAGTGTACAAGGACCTTACGAAGGGGAAAAGCGCGCCCATGGGAGGTGTTGCATACTTGAGTCTAGAGGACAGCGAGGTAATCATGGAAAACTTGGCCGTTTTCTTGTATATTAACTTGTTCTCTATAGGAACCTTATACTGCTGGAATAAAGTATCATGCCATGCCGCCGATGAAACGATTTCGAGATATGGAACAGTTGTCGGGTGGAGAGAAGACAGTCGCTGCTCTAGCTTTGCTTTTCGCAATTCACAGGTGAGCTCCGTTAGAGGCATCAGTTATGCTAATTATTTATCCCCCCTCAGTTATCAACCTGCGCCGTTTTTCGTCCTGGATGAAGTAGATGCAGCTTTAGACAACACCAACGTCGCCAAGATAGCCAATTACATTCGTTCTCAAGCATCGGATGTCTTTCAGTTCATCGTCATTAGTCTCAAAGGTTCATTGTATGAACGTGGTCATTCGTTGGTGGGCATCTACCGAGACCAGCATGTCAACAGTTCGCAAACCCTCACGCTAGACGTAAGTGTTGCCGGGCTTCTATTGTGATCTATGAAGACTGACGGGCTTCGAAGTTGACCCAGTACGATGAATGAAGCAAGTATTTCCTGCGTTGTCATTATTCTTATTGCTTTCGCTTGATGTTTTGTCGATTTGTCCCAAATATGACTATCGTTGTTACTCAGTGCCCCTGTTTGTTGGTATATTCGATGTAGTTTTTGTTTTGGTGGGTGCCACCACCGCACACTCGACTCATCGGCTAACTTGCAGCTGGAGTTCCATAAAGCAATACCATTGTCGGGGCCCTGCAAAAATGTCTGCCCGCGTCCGAAACTTGGACATGGCCGCAGGTTGAGTGTATGAGTTCCGCCAGTCCGGACACCGCCTAAATCAGTATTAGCTTTGGGCCGGTAGTCCTAAGTAGGATCCAATAGAAGAGCACGTCTTATGTAAACCGATGGACTCTGCCACCAAATTGTGCGCTTCGGATGAACTGGATGAGTTCCTCGTACTACCCTCGCTCGGCCGTTCTCGTTCTCGGTCAATCTTCCATCTACTCACTTCTCCCTTCCTCGCTTTTTTCCCAAGTTGAATCACTTCTCCAGAATGGTAAATTAGTAGAAGCGGAAGAGCTGTTGGAACGGGCTGCGGCCGATCCTGCGCGTGGAAGCACGAGTTTGGGTGATCAAGTGAGTGGGGTGTGATACTCGAACTCATTCGCTCTAACGGAAATCGGTCAGAGGGAAACACTATGTTTTATGCATCAATGCATTGCCTTCGCATTCATGCGTCAGACCAGATTCCGAGAAGCAACAGCCCACTTTATCAAGGGAACTATCGACCCTCGTATCCCTGTCTCATACTTTGACGAACTCCGCCCCTCTTTATTCGGCGAACCTCCCGACCACGGAAAAGATGGCAGTTCGGATGCAACAGACGTCGAGGCAGGTTTTGTCGAGGTCGAGGTCTGGGATGGCGCCAGGGAATACATGCCTGATGAAACAAGCGTAGATGATATCAGTGAGTCAGTTCGCATTTTTCTTCTCTTCCCCTCCCCCATCGCCATACGCCCTCGCGTGTCAGCCCGTGTCCCTTCCAAGCACCAATCGACCTGCCGGCAACTCACCCTCTTTCCTCTCTTCCCATATCTCTTACGACTCTCGTTCTTGCCCTACCATCTGCAACGAATGAAATAACATCATGCATGGGCACTGACATTCAGTCGCCACCAACTTAGTCAGGAATTATTCTCCTCACTTGCGTCCAGGCGCATTACCTGGTTCACCAGTCGAGGACGACCCCGCTGGCATAGAGTTATCAACCTCTGATCCTCACACGTCAAGTGGAACGCGTACACATCCAGCAACGATTGCAATGCGTGAAATGCTGAGGAGAGAAGCCAACGAAATGGTGAAAAGCATTTTAGCTGCCGTGTTGGGGAATGCTGAGATATGGTCAAGAGATGTTATCGAAGTAAGTGTTGCACGTTTCATACTGCTTGTTCATTTGGGTGAAGGGACATCGGGGAATGGTTCATCTTGTCTCGAGATTCGGCTACCATACCTTCGTGCCGGGGCTTTGCATATCGCGATATCATCGTTCCCGTGGTCATTTGGCACTTGACTTCCTGTGTGACCTCTTTTCCCTGGCCGTATTCATTACACGTCCGTACTCTGGCCACTATTCTAACGCCGTATTGATCCCCTAGATAACGTCGACAGCCCTCGGCCTTCTCTACGCCCATGGGCAGGATATCCCCTCTCTTTTGGCACTCTTTTCCCCTCCTCCCTCGCATCCCGTCTCCCGGTCCAGCTCGCGACCATCCTCACGTCTCGCTTCTTCATCGCATGCATATCCCTCTAATGGCCACCAAGTTTCAGTTCCGCCATCTCCATCATATACAGGACACGCTTCCCACCCTTCGCAGACAACACAGCCCAACCATCAAGCATCTGCGCTCCCATTTCGCCCGAAAGTCTTGGCACCCGTACTTTCGCAGTTGAAGCTTTGGGGCGCATTGCTGGAGATGTGGAAAGTCTGTAAGGATGTTGAGAAGGTCGTGGACATCTTGGTTGGGTAAGTACTCCTCTGTGTGTGTGCCCGACCGGATTTACATTTTCAAAATCATGAAACAGCCTTACGGAAGGAATATATATCGATCCTTCGGTCGTCGATCCACTCGGGCATATATTCGCAATACTTTGTCCACCTCAGCCTGATTCATCCATTTCGGCAATCGGATTCGGTATGAGTATAAGTGAATACGAACGATCTAGCTTGGTGAAGAAGTGGGGAGCAAGACTTACTGGGAAAGATATCGAAAGAGGGTTGAAGGTGCGTATATGCTTTCCATCTCGTGATTATTGTGCATTTTACTCAAATACATTTATCGGTGCTTTTTTTGGAACGGTTCTTTGGCTTTTATTGTACAGCTGTTAACATCTTCACAACCAGCGCGGCATCGTCGACCCACTGGTGCCGCTGGCCGCGGACGGGACAGAGCAGCAGAGAGAGAGAGAGACGCCCAAAGAGCGGACGAATTGACTTCTCTTTCCGAGCTCCGAAATACTAGTCCACTTGCTGCAAAGCGATATCTGGAATGGTTGGTTATTGGTCGAGGGCTCGGAAGAGGCGGGAAAGAGACAACGGAGGAAGGGGAATTGTTCGAGGAACTTGTATGGAACTATGCAGAGGAGGTTTTGGGGTACGTCCAGGATGAGAGTATCGGGAAGCTTTGGAGGGCGAAAGGTTCGTGGGCACTTGATTTTCATGGGTATACTGCGGCGTGTGTGCTAATATATCCATCATAGCGGCGTCATATACCTCTTCTCCAAGCAGCTCGGGTACATCATCTTCGCCACTTCCACCTCCATTGACCATCCACCCGACTCCGTCCCCGCGCTTACCATTCCTGTCTTATTTCGCCTCGACGACACCTGACTCCCCATCAAAGCGTGCGCGCATAAAGGGACTGCTACTTCTTCAGTCTCTTAGGGAGGCTAAAAAGATCGTCGGCGACATACAGGACAAGATCACACATGGGGGATGGGACAAAATTCTCGGTCTTGAGATGGCCATCTTACACTCGAAGGTATGCCGTGCCTTCGTATTCACGGTAGTATGACCACATGACTGCATCAGATCCCCTCTGCACGGGTTACCCTCAAGACACTAAGTAGTTTGCGGGACACGTCGACAGCCGAGGCGTATGCGTCGAGCGGTGGGTTGACCGGAGTAGTTGGCACCAAAACGGGTGTAAGCGCTGCAGAAGGGTGTGGCTTGTCTGATTGGAGCGGATGGTTCGCAAGAAGTAGTGGGACGGTAGGGCCAAAAGAAGAAGAAAAGAACGTACAAGACGGTGATATGTTGAAAATGCTGTTGGAGGTTTACATGGAGGATGGGTAAGTCTCGAGTTAGCGGCGGAGCAGTATATTGACAGTGTTTTTCACGTTGCAGAGACACTCAACAGACAGCCAGATTTCTCAGCTCGCAAGCGAAAAAACTGGATATTCTCGATGTGAGTGCTTTCGCTTCCCGTATATTTTTGCATACCTCATTCGAATTGGTTTGTCTAATGTATGCACTGGTCACATAGATATTATCCCTCGTTCCATCCACTTGGCCGCTCCATACACTGTCAACCTACCTCGCTCGCTCGCTCCGACGCACTCAGCACATTGCACACGAAGGTCAAATCGTCAGAGCAATCTGTGCAGGACAGAACCTTGCCGTACTCGAGAGTACGTTCGAGATTCTGCGAGAGGATGGCGCGATCGTAGAGGAGGCGGTGAGTGACGACGAAGAAAATGGGAAAGGGGATGCTGGAATTGGGAGAAGCTTCGACGAAAAAGTCGTGTTGCATGGCAGGCACGAGGGGGACCCTGAGGTGGAGCCTGTCCACGTGGGAGGCGGTGAAATCTGATATTTCTGTCGATGGCACATGGTGCTGGTATACTGAACTGCTCGTTCGCTTTAGGCTACCCTCGAAACCTTAAATTTCGAAGCAAGCCTGAAATTCCTAGAGTTTGCTCGCACCGAGACGAGAACAATGTTCCTGACCCGAGAGCTTGTACATCAATGTATCACGCCAAGGATACGTTAGACGTCTCTGTTTGTTGAGAGCTACCAGTGCAGCCAAATTATATCAAATGTAAATGTGGCTCGAGGCTGTATGCGTGGGCATTCTGGAGGGTGGCTTGAGGTGTCACTGAGAGAGTTCTCGACATCTCGATGAAACGAGTCTCCGGGAATATCGATATGAACTTAACTGTGCCATTTGCCATGACGCACTAGCCTCGAGGATCTTGCTGAATCCACATCGTATTCCGGAGTGCTGACGTAACGTCATTGAACGGCCTGCATTCCGAGTCGAGTCAGCCGAAGCCGCGACAGCCAACATCTTCGATGCGTTGAACCCTCATGAACCTAACAAGCAAAGACGAGTTAACTTGGCTGTTACTCAGAGAACGTAGTCTCCAACCGGGAGGGTTTGGGGAGGACAGGGCCAGGATATGGTATTTGTATTGCCTGCACTGGCGTCCTACTCGACTGTACACCGGTTTGACCGAATGTTTTTAGGCCTGCTCTACTTGGTGCGCAACCGCTCTCAGATCCGCCGCCATACTCAGAGGTGGAGAGTGCAAGTGAATATGAACATTCGATGGAGGAAAGCTTGGGCGATTCGATTGCGGAAGCCCATGCAGACGAACGGCAAATTAAGCTAGACACAGATCGCAGCTTCGTATTATACCCTGGGGGTACGAAATCACATCGTCTTAATTCACACATACGCTGAACCATATGCTTTGCATCAGAATCCGGCACTACGCACCCCCGGGATGCACTTCAGAACGACTTGCATGGACTCCTCGTGTCGTTGTTCCGCAAACGTCGTTCGCTTCGCTACTTTCAGGGTTTCCACGATATTATGACAGTCATCTTTCTCACTTTGCCGCAACCCCTTCACCTCCCATGTGCGGAAAGGATGGCGCTTCATCGCGTGAGAGATGCCATGGGAATTGGACTCGAACCAGTGCTCGGCCTACTGAGGTGAGATAACAAAGCCGTCAATTACCACCTCTTGATGTGTGATTATATATTTCCAGAGTGCTGAGAAATTTATTGAGGCTTGTGGATCCCGCATACGCAAAGCTGCTCGAAAAGTGTGTATCTTTGACATTATCCTTGCTTTTAGCTAATCACCGTATGCCCCTCGGTGATTAGCACATCTCCCCTACCATATCATGCACTGTCTCATCTTCTGACGCTTTTCTCGCACGACGTCCCGACTCTTCCTCTTATCCAACACGTATGGGACTTCCTTTTAGCACGAGAGCCAATCGCTGTCGTATGGCTTGCCGCTGCTGTGAGTATAACTAAGCTTGGCTTCTTTGTTTGTCCGCATTATCTCTGTCTATTTTTGGACATCATTCTGATGCTTATTCATAAGCTTATCTTGCACCGCAAGCCATCTATCTACTTACTCGCCGAACAAGATGAAGATGGGATGATCCATTCTCTGTTGGGTGGGATACCAGAGTTGGTTGATGCTGATCCATCTTACGACATGCGCAACAATGATGTTGCCCAAGACACCACCAATAGAGCGGACTATGCCGCAGAAAATGTGAGACTCTTTGGGAGGTCCATTACGAGCGTTGCACATGAGCGACCTGACTCTGAGGCTGTTGGCGGGACGGTTGGGTCTCTTGACACTAGCTGGCATATGGATCCACCCTGTGATACGTTCACGCCAGATGAAGACGAGGCGGTTCAGAGCGGCAACACGCTCCGAGCTGATAGCTCTAGTCCAGGCTCAAATTTCTTCCCTCTTCAAAATACAACCGATGGGGATTACGTGGGTAGTCCCCACAGCTCGAGTCTAGACTTCGCTGCATCAATTCCATTGCCTGATTCACGGCCAGCCTCGCCAAGTGTTCCACCGGAACCTTCTTCCTCTGCACCGTCATCACAAGAGGCGAGATCCACTGCTCATCACAGCCGTTCACCCTCACGCTCGACCCTTGACCATATGCCGTCGCGATCGGGTTCTTTCTCGGGCACGGCGCAGCGTTCCTCGGTTCAGTTCTGCAATTTAGCAAACGAATCCACAACACATGTGAACACGTCTGTCAAAACGAGAACCAAACCTCTGCCACTTTCCCTCACTCGCCTTCTTCGTCAGGCAGACGACCTTTTGAATGCATACCCACCATCCCACCCCTCAGTGCGCCTCACCGAGATAATGGGACCTGACAGTGCTATGCGAACCTGGCACCCTTCAATTACTGCCACGACCCGAGATGCCGTACCCGAAAAACAGCCGTACGACGAAACTGACGACTACCTGGAGACTCTAGTCAACTCTTCACATGTTGTCATACCCTCACCACCCCCCTCACCACCTCTCGGACCTCGTCTTATGGCAAAGAAAACAAGAGATTCACCGAGAGCGTTGAGCAAGGCTCTCCTGGACCCGCGTAGGATCGGTCGGCGTCTAGGTGCACTCACGGCGGGAGAGCGTAGGATATTGTTCATGGGCGCATTGCTCGTGGTCGGGGCCGCAGTGGCGCTAAAATCGAGCAAAGTTTCCTGTGTGGACAGTATCGTCAGGGCAAGCGGGGGAGATGGGCTGAAGCGGGTGTGGAACGGAAAATGGTCATTCGTATCTTCTGTGGTTGCTGCTTGGGGACGAGGACTACCATAGTCCGTGAGCTTTCTTTTGATTCACTATGATATTTTATTTTACACGCGAGTGGGATGTAGCTATGCAAGCGGCTTCGATATGCTATGCTGTATAATCACAGTCCTTCTGTAACACGAGTGACGGAGACAAGAAACAAGCCAAGTTACGGCAGGGAGAACGTTCCTTTAAATTGAGAATCCACTTTCGGTCGATTTCACTGATCTTATTTCGTTCCTTCGATCTTAATAGTCGGGGAACTTGAAGAGGGCGAGGCACGACTCGGAGCTGATTGTGTGGTGTTGGCCTGGCCTGGACCGTGCCAGCCCGGCAACCAGCGACCAGCAGAAATGATAGACCTGGAGCGCCGGTGATAAAAACTGAACACAGCCTTTTCGATTACTGAACTTCCGAGCGCTTCCACCAACATTGGTGGCGTTTGAGGGGCATTCGCTCAGGGCAAATCGATCGTTGGACTGCCACACCAGGCCTCCACATGGGGCAAAAAACCTCGGCGGCGAAAGCGTCGTTGACTCATACGGCATTGAAACTTTGAAGACCCGACTGATCATAGGATTCAAATCTATCAGAGCGCTAACGGTGGACGACGGATCTGGAAGACTTACGTGACGATCAGTGTTGCTCGATCCAACCTATGCACGGACAACTTAGTCAGGATAAATTATGCAAGGTACACATTGTCGTCATTAGAAACACAGCAGATGGATCAGGAACAACCATCGGACGAAAGAAAGACCAACGCTGAACATAAGAGGTATAACCATAAAGCCCACTGAATCACATCGGTTCTTAGGAGTACTGGTCGACGAAGGGCTTCGCTGGCACAAACACATCAATTTCGCCATAGGAAAAGGCACCGCCTACGTCATGCAAATCCGTCGGATAGCCAAATCAGCCAACGGCGTCCCAGTATCACTAGCGAGACAGCTCTACACCATGGTCGCCCTCCCCAAAATGTTATACGCCATCAACCTATGGTTCCGACCCATCTTCTCCGCCCACACCGACACCCCAAATAGAGGATCCATAGGGACAGCAAAACGACTAGGAAGAGTCCAACGACTAGCGACCATCGCAATCACCGGAGCTATGCGATCAACAGCAACGGACGTCATCGAAGCACACGCGAAAATCATGCCCATCGACCAACGAATACAAACATTATGTTACCAAGCGGCACTCCGAATGGCAGCACTTCCCCCCACCCACCCGCTACACTCGTTGATAAGACGCGCGGCAAAAGGCTACGTAAAACGTCATCGATCCTCACTCCACTACCTCACCCACAGCTTCAGATTGAAGCCGGACCAGATAGAACCCCTTGTCCCAACACGTCTTTCCCCAAGATACTCGCCACCCTATACCACCCACATCGCGACCGACAAGAAAAAATCCATTAAGGAACACAACAAAATAACCACAGGCACAAGGGTATATTGTGACGGCTCAGGAACTGAAGGCTCGATAGGCGCCGCCGCAGTACTCATCACCCTGAACGAACAACCCAAAATGCTCCGCTACCACCTAGGCAAGGACAACGAACATACTGTCTATGAAGCGGAAGCGGTAGGGCTCTCGCTCGCAGCTAAACTTCTCCTATCAGAGCGGGATGTAGAAATCCCAATCACAATCTTCGTCGACAACCAAGCGGTTATCAAATCCGGTGAATGTCTCAAAACTAAACCGGGTCGTTACCTGATCGATCACTTTTCCAGGCTCGTCCGTCTAGTATGCAAGAAGCACAGCATAAGAAAAGAGCAAATAACAGTCCGTTGGGTAGCGGGTCACAGCAACATAGACGGCAACGAACTAGCCGATGTAGAAGCCAAAGCGGCAGCGACGGAGGAACCAGATCCCGACCAACGCAAACGACTCCCAAGTTTCCTCCGTTGCAACCCACTACCGCTAAGTATACCCGCCCTCATCCAACGGCAACGCAAAACGGAAACCGAACGATGGAACAAACGATGGTCTGAATCACCCCGCTACGAATTTACCAATCAAATGGACAAGAAACTACTCTCGGGCTCCTTCATCAAACTCGCCGCCGCACTCACAAGACGCCAATCATCAGTACTGATATGGTTAAGAACAAAACACTGCCCGCTGAACGCCTATCTGCATCGCATTCGCAAAGCTGACTCCCCCTTTTGTGCAGCATGCCCGAACGAACGAGAAGATGTTCGACACTTTCTTCTGCACTGCCCTCAATATGCCCGTCAACGAGCGAAGCTCGTATCAACACTCAGACGTAAATCAACGGACATCTCGCATCTACTAACCACCCACCCGGCTATCAATCACACGCTCAATTTCGTCAGCGCGACTTGTCGCTTCCGCAATCAACTAGGTGACGTGTCCATTCAAACCAAGAAAACCAAAAAATGATTTGCCCACGCAGTTGACCTACTCATACATATACCCTAATAACCGACTCGTCCACCTCACCACTACTCGTCGAGGAAGGAAAGACTCCCGCAAACCGAAGTCATAGGCACCGAGCAAGCTAAGAGCAAAAAGGATATGATGGCCAACCCCACCAGACGTCGACCACCAGACGCCACACATCAAAACTTTTTCTCCGTACATACTTCATACGCGCCGCTCCCCTACTCCTATCCTACCCGATCGCATACGCGATTCGAGTACATGTCACCCACAAACAACCACCAGACAGTACCTCACACACGCCAGAAAACAAAACGGGTATCCGCTGATTAGTCAGTTCGTGCGTCTAAAACCGTCGGAGGGAACGACGGGACCGCTGGGGGGCCTTAAGCCCGGCCTGGCGGGGCATTCACAGAACCGGGGAAGCGGTGGGGCACAGGGCCCCTCTATACCTAGTCTAGATCGTCCTACATAGGGTAATGCACCCCACAAGGACGGAAATGGAATCAAAAAAAAAAAAAAAGTTTGGGGTGTGCTTTTGTCGTTGACTGCTCGTTCTGCGTAGTCGTGACACTCGGCGCTGGTGTCCAGTGGCACGAAGCATACGCTGCCATAAACAACTATGGGCGCATCATGGTTGGCGGCGCCTCCATCGGCGGTTCTGTCGGTTCGTCTGGTGGATGGTTAGCGGGTGGGGGTCACTCTGTGCTGTCACCCAGCTACGGGCTTGGTGAGTTCGAAAAAGATGATCGAATTCAGCTAACCAATGCCATTCATCCAAAGGTGCCGATAATGCTATCGAAATTTCGGTCGTCCTCTCCACGGGAGCGTTTTTGATTACGAACAGCCATCAAAACCAGGACCTCTTCTGGGCTTTGCGCGGAGGGGGTGGATCCACATACGGTATCGTCACGTCCGTCACATATCGCACTTACCCCGCCGTTCCGGTTCAGTTCTATTCCTACACGGCCAACATCACCAACGCCTCCGTGCTGCCGGAGCTTGTCACCGAGTTGCTGCGTTCCCAGGCCCAATTCACGGATGACGGCTGGGGCGGGTACGGCACCATCACCGACCAACAGTTGACTTTCGCTTATCTCGCGCCCAAAATGACCAACGAGACTGCAGTGGCGACGACCCGCGCCTGGCACAACTACTCTACCTCCCATCACCAAAATGAACAAACTCCGCTTTTACCCGATAAGGAATGTCGCGGCGGTGGCTGTGTGACCGGCACGTCGCGCATAGATATGACGCGCTAGCCAATTGTTGTCAAACGTCGACACGATAGCTTTGTTAGCTTTGCCGATAATAACATATATTTGGTCCATTTGCTGATTCAGCAAATTGCAATCGATTCGCATAAGTATATAGTACTTGCCAGTGGCAGTCACCCTTGTCAGTTGATCTACCACCCCCACCCCACGACGTCGTGACGACACCTGGGCCGCGCACTGGCACAGACACGACGACCCAATAAACACAACGACGCGACGTGGCACCATCCACTGCTGCACGCCGGTCTGGGTAGTATTGGACCCATGCGGCCATACCACGGGTTGGACGGGGTCCGCAAATGCTAA
>JBBPNG010000102.1:0-41652 GCA_038091095.1 Leccinum incarnatum
GTCAAGGACAAGGCCCAGCACGCCGTCATCTGTGATAAACCAACCTTTGACCGTGTAATGAAGGAAGTGCCTACATGGCGCTTCATCAGTCAGAGCATCCTCATCGAACGATTGAAGGTCAATGGAAGCTTGGCACGCATTGCCATGAGGCATCTGGAGAAGGAGGGGCTCATCAAACGCATCGTGCACCATTCGTCCCAGCTCATCTACAGTGGGTTGTTATTGTCTTGTCTTGTCGTCATATTTATTGAAATGATATTTCCAGCCCGATTGACAACTGCCTCAGACTAGAGACAGTCACTCATTCGCATTTTTGCCACGAGATCATGTACTTCACCCCACGCAACCAAAAATCCATTATACTATGAATGGCATAAATAGTCTGTGAACGATAGAACGTCGTAGGGCTGCTTGGTAAGTATATCACCACAGATGCCAAGACAGATACCGTCGCTTGGTCGACCGGTCAATGGTAAAACGGCGTTGGTAGACTCACTCTTGTCGAAAGCCCTTTCAAACTGTTCGAGCTAATGATGGAACCAGTGAGTCTGTCTGTGCGCCGTCTTCCCAACATCAACCGACATCAACCGCACCCCAAAGCCGCACCTTTTCATCTTGTATAACACAGGGAGCTACAATTTTTATTAATATTGAGGATACTGGTTGGAAACCAGTGGGACATTTCGGCTCGAATTACTTTGCAGTTGGATCGGGTCAGGCTACAGGACGGGAAACTGACGTTTGTCTTCAATTTGTCTTTCTTTTTCTTTTTCTTCTGCTGATTTGAATTTTGGTACAACAGTATGTAGTATCTCCATACTGGTCTAGTTGGCTGCTGCACGGTATTCGTATGGACGTCCTTTTGATGTTTTCGAGATCCATCGACTCCCCTTCTTCGAATTCGTAGCTCCGGGTCTTCGACGAGCTCAAACTGAACGGGTACTATGGCCACCGATACTCTGCTTAGCGGCACCGAAATCATTGAAATGGAAGGCGTTGCCTCTATAGGCACTGGATTTCAATATCCAATTCCGTCCTTCAAGTTGGGTAATACCCAATGTAGGACGATCTGGCGCCCCGTCGCGTCCCCAGTTCCATGAATGCCCTGACCTCAGGGTTCCGCAGCCAGGTCATATCTGAAACATTACTTACAGGTCCCCGCTCGGAAGTGACATGTACAAAGACGACCGTTCCGAACCCTGTGGCTGGAGGACACCCAACAAAAAACCAATCAAGGATCCTTCCGAAAAAGACCACAAACTTGACAGACCATCCTGAGGTGCCTTTTAATGGCAGCGTCGGTTGCGGTACTTATGGGTTAGTGGCTACTATTGTCCCGGGTCCGCTGCTTACATCAAGTGGATTTTACGTTTTCGTTCCTGTTATGTCTAGCATAGCTGAATCATACGAGGATCGGTTTATGGATTGATTGTGTGGCTTCATACCCGCCATTCGTATTGGCCGATTTTTACAGGCCCACTTCTAGCTCCCTCGGACTCGGCGGGACCGAAGCCCATGCGCAGGACGTATCCCTGGATGGTATTTAAATGTTTGATCCAACAGCGAACTGTTCGCTACCTCTCCAGAGATGGACCTGTCTGTTGTCATATCGCCTTCATCTACAAAAATCGGTGTCAGCTCCGCTGCCGAGGACGCTGTGATCGCGCTCAGTACTCTTGCATATAAATATCCCACCTCTCCGCCCCCTTCGCTCGAACACTCTGGAGGTCTTGGATACCCTCCTGCCATTTCGGTCGCAAGCCGTGGAGGCGGATCACTCGGTAGCGGCATACACTCTAACACTCCCGAGACGAAATCCAAAGCCCTGAAATATCGGGAATACATACAATTAGCAACACTTTGCTGGTTTGTGTATTTTGAAGGATGGAACGATGGAACCAACGGGCCACTGCTACCACGGATACAGCATGTCTATGGAGTACGTCCCTCAGAACCTGCAGTCGAGTTTTCTGACAATAGATAGATTGGATATACAGTGGTTTCGTTGACATTTGTCTTCGCCTGTCTGGTGGGTTATACATCCCACCATGAATGTGATGCATGAAATCTGAAGGCATATATTAGGGGTTTGTGGTGGGGGCTCTGTCGAATATTTTCCTGACTGAGACGTTGGGGTTTGGAAAGGTAAGTATATGCAGCTCATTCTGAATCATGACATACCTTTATAATTACTCTCAGGTCATGGTCCTGGGTCCGTGATATCCACCACAACGAAACCATCATCTTCACTGATTCTTTTAGGTTCTTTGTTCCAAATCTTTGCGTATTCCGTTGACTCCGTCGCACCTCCCTTTCCTGTACTCTTATCTGCATACTTCATAAACGGTGTGGGCTTGGCATGGCAGGTGAGATTCTCTGCAGAACCTAGCTTGCTGCTTAACTGATGGAGGAGTAAAGAATGCTCAATCCGTCGCGTACGTAACTTCCTTGAAGCCAAATCCAGAAGTAAAAATGGGTATCCTTATGGCTGGTAAGTAGTAACATTTATCATGGTTACTCTGTCCTGAACTTCACCCTCAGCTTACGGTGGGTTGTGCTCACACCTTTTGTGCATGTTTTTGACGGTTTCCAAGGTGCAGGCGGTCTTTCCGCTCCACTCGTAGCCACCCAGTTTGCCCAGATGAAGCACTGGTCCTTCCATTACCTCGCCTCTCTGGCTATAGCACTGATCAACCTGGTGACTTTGATCGCTGTTTTCCGGTTTAAAAGACAAGAAGGTGAGCCATTTATGAAATTCTGACGGAAAACGCTTACCCTTTTCCACCAAGAATGTCTTGCGCAAATTGGGATATCTTCGGAACCAAAGCAGACTAGTAACCGCAGTCATTTTCGCCAAATAATAGCCCTCAGAGATGTACATATTCTCGCATTCTTCACTTTGCTTTATGTTGGAGCTGAGGTGACGATCGGAGGTAAAAGTTCCGTGTGTTTTGCTCCCTTTATTCACGATCCCCTACACAGGATGGATTATCACATATATTATCGAAGTCAGGGGTGGAGGGGCGTCGTCGGGATACATCTCAACTGGCTTTTTTGCCGGTAAGTTTATTACTCTCGCATGTGAGATCAGCTGGCGTATAGGAGTAGGATTGATGGTCGGTCGCCTTGCGTTGTTATGGGTGAACGAAAAGGTTGGAAACCCATTTCCCTTCATGAACGCACAGGCTGAGCATCCACATGGACAGATCGGCGAACATATGGCACTGCTCGGATACGCTGTATGCGCCATTGGGTGCGTGGTAGCACATGGCCAGGAATTCGGCACTAATTTTTCTGTAGACTTGAGTTCGTAATATGGTTTGTGCCATCTCTTGTCGGTGATGCGGTCGCGGTAGCGATCGTTGGGTTGTTGATGGGACCGATGTACCCAATCGCTATGAACCATGGAGGCAGGGTATTCCCCCGCTGGCTTCAGACTGGCGCGATAGGGTTCGTTGCTGGATCGGGTCATGCAGGGTCTGCGCTTGTACCCTTCATGGCAGGAGCCATCGCCTCGAAAGCTGGGATTTCTGCTCTCCAACCCGTGTAAGTGGAACATACCTGCACCAGTGCTGGCACTTACACGATGTCATCTAGACTGGTCGCCATATTAGGTCTCATGACAATCATATGGGGCTTGGTCGCTAGAAAAGCATGGGCTATGGATAAGCATAACTAGTATACTAAGCTCGTAGAATTCCTCGACCATTTCTGTCACAAGTCTAGACATTATGGATGTATGCTATAAGGACGACTGCCTACTTGTTATCTGGGACCAGTGGGCACATTTTCGATCTTGCAAAGTGTGAGCATGCCGTCGAATGCTTTCCGTCGAGGAAGGCACTAATTTGGCAGTAACTAGTACTGTAAGATATGAAGATCCGACGGCCGTTCGTGTTCGGACCACTTGACCTGGCAGAAAACGTAAGAAGACAATATGAGCCACCCGCGTACCATCGACAAAAGACCTAAGATCTTGAGACCGCATGCTGTTCCTGGAAGTTTTCGTTCTGCAAGTTCCTCCCTCGACGATTGGTCGTCATCGCCTTACCTGGTGCGGGCCTGCGCTAAGCGAGGCCCCCGAGCTAAAATTATAATCAAGGACGCCGCTTTCCCTGGATGATGTGACTATTTGATGGGTGGAATGACACGGTAGATTAGCATCTGTCTTCTTATCACTTTTAGCCCCGTTTGAGATACTGATACGGTGGGCGTGAACACTCCACTCATGAACGCGCCGGCGGCAGCCACTTCTGAAAACTGAGTTCCGAGAATCCGAGTCGAGTCGCGGCGCCACGCTCTTGTTGGACAAGTCTGTGAGAGCCATCATGCAAGTTGAAACGCGTCCAGATACCAAAACCACACCTTTTTGCCTCACATAAGACGCAGAGTCATACTAACGATAGGAAACCGTTTCGACTTGGTAAGTGGTAGTATGACCGTGACTAAGCGGGTGGCAATCATCATTTCTACTCCAAATTCTCACCCACTCCCGAGCACAAATGAGTTGGATGAAGTCTACGCAACGGGAGAGTATCATTTTTCTTTCTTTCTTTCTTCTCGGCTTACGCTCAGTATAACAGAGGTGAATTATCGCATGGATTTCTATATGCGACGCTGGTGGTTCGTATGGTCTCCATTGATTCCCCTTTTTCATAGTTCTGTGTCTTCGACGAGGCGAATGGGTGTGGCCGCACTCTTCCTTTGCCTTGCTGAGCACGAAAGCTGTATGAATGCACAAGAATTATCCAAGTGGGGTTACTTGCGGCCTCTATAGTAGCCGATCTATATTCAACGCTTTCTCCTTTCGTTCGGGTGGCCCCTGATCGAACTTACGTCTGGTATACCTAAGTCTACCTCGAACCTTACCTTTTGAAAAGGACCAATCTGCCACAAAAACAGAGAAGATATTTGTGAGTTATCTTGTTGGCTGGCAAGGACACAGACCCAAGCCTCTCACCGACATGTACACCAGCCCAGTCGGGGATTACAGTCTAACTCCATCAGTGGGCCATTCATTGGCAAGCGATGACGTTTTGGTGTTCACTCCAGGTTTCCCTGGCGGTATTACGCATCCAGGTCACTGTAGACTATTTTCAGGGCCCCGCAGTGAAACATCAATCCCAGGTCCCCGCTCAGAAACGCACCCTGCCCGGCCTATCTGAAAAAATAGTGCATAGCGTCCGATCACCGCTTGATGACGGTTCCGAGACCTGTGCTGGAGGACACTGAGCAAAACAAGAAGTAAGCGATAGGACCCTTGCGAAAAAGGCGCAAGCAAAGTCTTCTGTGACGTGCTTTTTTATGCCTAACACCATTTGACCATGGACCGAAGATCCGTTTGGTGTGGCCTTCACATCCGCCATTCGCATTTACTGCTTCTTATGCCCAGGCCCCTTTCATGTTCAGTATCGTCCGATCGCGGCCGAAGCGGTCAATCGCAAGATCCATCAGGTTTTCCCTTGGTGGTATTTAAAGATATACTCCAACAGCCAACTATTCACTCACTTTCCAAAGATGAACCTACCTGCTGCTATCCCACTTTCGTCGACAAATATTGATGTCAGCTCCTCTGAGGACGCTACGATTGTTCTCAGCTCTATTACGTTCAACTCCTCTCCGCCTTCTCTGCTCGGATACTCCGAAAATCTTGGAGATACTGCTGCCTCGGTCAAGAATCTTGGAGGCACAGACACTGCTCCTGAGGCGAAGTCCAAAACCCTAAAATCTCGAGAGTACATACAATTAGCAACTCTTTGCTGGTTCGTGTACCTTGAGGGATGGAACGATGGAACTAACGGGCCCCTGCTGCCACGGATCCAGCGGGTCTATAATGTGCGTCTCTAAGGCGACATTGGGCTTTGCTGACACGCCAGTAGATTGGGTACACAGTGGTTTCCTTGATGTTTGTGTTCGCCTGTCTGGTGTGTTATGCACCCTACCTTGAATGTCTGAATGTGAACCTAGAAAATGCACTAGGGGTTTATAGCGGGTGCCTTGTCGAACATTGTCCTGACTGAGCGGTTAGGGTTCGGGAAGGTAATGTGCATGCAGCTCCATACACATTATTCCTCTTATGGTTATTTTCAGGTCATGGTCTTGGGTCCGTGGAATGTACCACAACAAATTCATCGATTTCACCGATCCCCCCTAGGATCTTTGTTTCAAGTCGTCGCGTATTGCATTGACTGCGCTGCCCCTCCGTTCCCTGTATTCTTGTTTGCGTACTTTATCAATGGTATAGGATTGGCGTGGCAGGTAAGATTCTCTGATGAAATCTTGACTCACTGTTTAACCTAAGTATGAGTCAAGAATGCTCAATCCGTCGCCTATGTAGCATCATTCAAGGAAAATCCAGAAACAAAAATGGGTATCCTCATGGCTGGCAAGTAAAGACTTTCGTCCTATTGCTTCGTTCTGAATTTCGCCTTCTCCATCTCCAGCTTATGGTACTTTTCTGCGAACACGTTTACGCATGTTGCTAACGGTTTCCAAGGTGCTGGCGGTCTTTCCGCTCCACTCGTAGCCACCCAGTTTTCCAAGATGGAGCACTGGTCCTTCCATTATCTCGCCTCTCTGGGCATTGCACTCATCAACACGATGGCTCTCATCGTTGTTTTCCGATTCAAAAGACAAGAAGGTGACTCCTCTATGACATCCTTCCGGAGGATACAGATACTCAGCCCGTTCCACCAAGAATGCCTTGCGCAGATTGGGATACCTTCGGAACCAAAGCAGACTAGTAATCACAGTCAATTTCGCCAAATAATGGCCCTCAAAGACGTACACATCCTTGCATTCTTCATTTTGCTTTATGTTGGAGCTGAGGTGACGATCGGAGGTAAATTCACTTTTCCACCTGTGTTCTCTACCCTTTTCATAATCCCTTACCCAGGATGGATCATCACATATATCATTGACGTCAGGGGTGGAGGGGCGTCGTCTGGATACATTTCAACTGGATTTTTTGCTGGTCTGTCCATTATTTTGCGTGCGGGATCAGCTGGCGCAATGGAACAGGAATGATGGTCGGTCGCGTCGCGTTATTATGGTTGAACCAGAAGGTCAGAAACCCAATTCCCATTGTCATGCACAAGCTAAACGTTCGCAGATCGGTGAACATACCGCGCTGTTGGGATACGCTGTATGCGCCATTGGGTGTGTTGTAGCTTGTGTCCAAGGATTTTTGCACTGATCTTTCTTCAGACTTGAGTTCATAGTATGGTTTGTACCATCCCTTGTCGGTGATGCGGTCACCGTGGCAATCATCGGGGTGTTATTGGGACCGATGTACCCAATCGCTATGAACCATGGGGGCAGGGTGCTCCCTCGTCGACTTCAGACTGGCGCGCTGGGCTTCATCGCTGGATCAGGCCAGGCGGGGTCTGCACTTGTGCCATTCATGGCAGGAGCCATCGCCTCAAAAGCTGGGATTGCTGCTCTTCAACCTGTGTGAGTGGAATATTCATCCTTCTCCATTGCTAGCACTTACACAATGTTATGTAGACTGGTTGGTATACTAGGTTTCATGACAGTCATCTGGGTCTTGATCGCTAGAAAAGCATGGCCTATAGATAAACATAAATAGCTTACTAAACTCGTACAGTCCTCGAGACCATTTCCGTCGCAAGTCTAGACATCCTTTTGTAAACTCAGGGTTCGGTTTCTGTTACGTCTTGAAGGTTGAAGGTTGTATGTCACTCTGGGAATCACAGAATCTCGTTACAGTTCAATAAATTTGGGTTGTGTTCTTGTCCATGACAACGTAAGGCAATGCTAGGCTAGTCATATCCCTTCTGTCCTACATCTCTCCACATTCTGTAAACAATAATGACGATATTGTAATGAATGTTTGCTATAACGACAACTGCCTACCTGTTATTTTGACGACTAGCTTTGGCCTGTTATTGGGACCAGTGGGTACATTTTCGACCTTGCGAAGTGTGAGCATGCCGTCGATCACTTTACCGAATACGACATGCTTCCCGTCGAGGAAGTCACATTTGTCGGTAGTTATGAAGAACTGGCAGCCGTTTGTGTTTGGACCGGAGTTAGCCTAGAGAGCGTTGAAATACAGAAGAAGACGACATGAACCACCGTACGTACCATCGACAAGAGACCTGGGCCTGTATGCTTTTCCTGAAAGTTTTCGTCCTAATGATGACTTGAGTATCGGTCAACACGATGAACATCGCGTCGTGACTGACGGGAAAGTTCTTCCCGTATATCGAGAAGGCGCCAGTACCGTCGCCATTTATAAAATCTCCTCCTGTTAAAGATGAGCCAATGTGTTCTGAAGACACCACTCGACGACATACCCTGACACATGAAGTTGGGCACCCTGATCAGAGGTCAGCTGGGAAGATCGAAACCAGTAGGATAAAGAACATACACTCTACGGTCAGTCAGTGAAAGGTGAGTGAGTATGCGCATACAGGGGCTTATGTGCTTACCTGTGAAAGGTCGCATTCTTGAAACCTTGTGGACGAGCGTCCCGTCTATCACGTCCTTGACCTGATCAAAGAAGGTACTCGCCACGAAGATGATCCGAATCACCTGCATTCGCCTGTACAGAGCTGCCTAAAGTTCTCCGCTGTCCTGATCAAATTTTAGAGTAAGTCCAGCTGACAGTGTCAAGAACACACTTTGGCACGATATCACTGAACAACTCCATCTTGATACGTCCTGCAGGGGTTTCTCCAATCTTGATGTCCATAAAGACGATAGGGCGCGTCGTTGAAGACATTTGGACGTTGTATCGGGCACTTGACTAGATGTTGGTTGAGTTGTGTACAGTAGCGGCGGAGATAAAATTGCTTTCATCGACAACTGAACTCAACAACTAACTTACCGACGTTACCGTCTATCGATATCACTTGCTCGGTTGTTCTGCGGAACTCCGCAAAAAGACGTGGGGAAGGGATGCCAACAAATAGGGAAGAGTGTGGAGCATTATTTCGTACACGGTCCTTCATTTCCGTCCTCTGTTTCAGCCCTCCATGAGCACTGAGAAATCCTACTACATCGGCGTCGACATCGGGACAGGCTCTGCGCGAGCGTGTCTTGTCGATAGAACTGGTCACATCGCAGCATCGGATACCCAAGATACCAAGACATGGCGCGACGAGAACGATCACAGGATCTTTGAGCAATCGACAACAGACATCTGGTCCAAGATATGCATCGCCGTCAAGAATGTCTTACAAAAGTCTGGTATAGACAAAAGCGCGGTCAAAGGCATCGGATTCGATGCGACCTGTTCACTCGCAGTCACTGATTTCGAAGGGAATCCCGTATGTGTAACGAACGAGAAGGATATCGGAAAGGTTGGAGACGAGAGGAACATCATTTTATGGGCAGATCATAGAGCTGAGAAGGAAGCCGAACTTATCAACTCAACTGGCTCCATTGTTCTGAATTATGTCGGAGGGACGATGAGTGTATGCATGTGTTCATGTCTTTCCGTTGCTATTCCATGCTGATGTCGTCACTGTTGACTCACAGCTCGAGATGGAGGTCCCAAAGATCTTGTGGTTGAAGAAGCACATGGACGCGGCTCATTTCTCCCAGTGCCAGTTCTTTGATCTCCCCGATCTCTTCACGTACAAGTGCACTGGAGATAATACACGGTCATTCTGCTCCACGACGTGCAAGTGTTCCTTCGTTCCAGACAAGGGTTGGCAAGAAGATTTCTTTGCTCGGATTGGCCTTGCGGAGCTTATTGACGGGGGCGAATGGAGGCAGCTTGGGGCCGCCAAGGGTCGTGTCAAACCTGCTGGTTCGAGGATCGGCCAGGGCCTCACCGAGACAGCCGCAAAAGACCTAGGTTTATTGAAGGGAACCGCTGTTGGCAGTGGTCTCATTGATGCGTAAGTCTTCCGAGTTCCTCTGATAAATATAGGGCACTGATGATTATTGAAGGTACGCAGGTTGGATGGGTACAGTTGGGGCACGATACACAGAAAATGGACACTTATCTGCGGCTCCTAACCTTGACGAGTCGCGTCATCGCCTTGCTGCTGTCGCGGGAACAAGCACATGCCACCTGGTGCAGGTTCGTGAGATTTCCTTTATAGCCTGCTATCAGCTAAGTGAGCTCCGGGTTAGAGCAAAGAAGGTATATTCGTAAATGGTGTTTGGGGCCCGTACAGGGTAAGACAGGCCATTGGTTATCATTATGGGGTCTCCGAACTGAAAAATGATAACCAAGGACGCTGCTTTCCCTGGATGGTGGATGAATGAGGGTGGTCAATCTTCAACAGGTCAACTCATTGACTTCGTGATCACTACCCATACGGCGTATCCCGAGCTTCAAGAGCGAGCTAAACAAGAACAGAAGAATACCCATCAAGGTCAGCTCAATGGCCGTCTGATCTGCTGCTGTGGTGTTGACGGAGTCATACTTGTCGTCCAAAAGTTCTCCTTGACTTGCTTGAGAAGTTATGCCGGGAGAAGCAGACTGAGTCGTTCACGGAACTCACAAAAGACATTCATTTTTATCCGGATTTCCACGGTATGCTAGCTCACACCATTGACGTCATGTGTTTTTAAGGCTTGATATACAGGAAATAGGTCCCCGATCGCCGACCCTCGCATGAGAGGTGCGATCGTTGGTCTCGAACTTGTACTTTGAGTCTTTCCTTCCAGAATCCCACACTCATGGTTTCCAGGATTCATCTCTCGCCGACTTGTCCAAGAAATATTACCTGACCCTCGAAGCCATTGCTTTACAGACGCGTCACATCATTGACTCGATGAATGCTGCGGGTCATGAGATCAATTCTCTTTACCTTTCCGGAGGACAAGCTCGTAACGCTGTACTCATGCAACTTTTTGCGGACGTTTGCGATGTTCCGGTCATTTTGCCCGCGTCTTATTCGGAAGCTGTTGTACTTGGCGCGGCGATGTTAGGCAGGATCGCGGCCGAGAAGGTAACGGCATCCGAGGAAATGTGGAAGATAATGGTGAGATTCGTATTTCATGAGGATGGTCGTACCTCAAGTCATGTGTTCACACTCTTCACACTTTTATTAGGTTGAGATGAGTCTGCCAGGCGCTCTGGTGGCTCCTGCCCCATCCCCGAAGGTCAAGAAACTCCTTGATGCGAAGTACAAGATTTTCAGAGAGACAATCGAGATCCAGAAACGGTGGAGAAAGCAAATGGATGAAGCTGCCGCATAGTAACACTAAGATCGCTGCACACAGGCAATGTATACTAAAGAGTAGAATATAGAAACAGTCCGAAATGGCTGCGCAGCATCAGCGTTCACGACAGAACACTAGCTGCCCAGATGGTGTCACTTTACAACCGCGGTAATAGTGGCATCAACAGTCTTCATACCATTCTAACTGATCAATTAAAATCCATCTTCGCCCTCGATCATGATAATCTTCATCTGCCATCCCTTGTCATCATCGTCCATTTCATCATTTGCCCAATCAAAATCTTGGTCCCCAGTGCCCCGTCCAACTACTTCAGCCCCGACTCCGCCACCTTTTATAGGATGCTAGTTAGGGTATGATCTAATATCAGGGCTAGGAACATCACCTTTATCGATCCCTCCCAAAATATCGACATCTTCGTCTTCCTGGAGTTTTTTCCGGAGTGCGGTTTGAGTTTCATCTTCCTGTTTCGCATGGTAAGGTCAAAAATACGGGCTATGCTATATATTTCGAGAAAAACTCGCCAGATCAAACTCTGACTCTCCTTCTTCATACCAAACATTCTCGTCCGCTTCCTCGAACCCTCCTGCAAATGCGCCCCATCGTTCAGGCGAAGGGCTATGCCAGATGAGAATGGTGCCTTGGTTGGTGGTCGAGGCAAGACGCGGACCAGATGGGTGCCACTGAGACAAGAAATAAGGATAAAGACGACAGCAAAATAGAGGAACGTACATGGACATCTATCAATGGCTCCCTCCCTCCGTCTAATGCAGCCGCAAACTGACCATCGTTAGAGATATCCCATATGTAGATCTTGTGAGTTGCTGGGTCCGCCGCTCCTACAAGGGACATTCAAAGGTAAAGCGGTGACCACATGAAATAGAACTATGAGCTCCCATTACATACCTCCTGCTAACCACTCTCCGTCGGGACTGTACGACATCGAGTGCCATGCAACTTTCGAGACCGGGTCGTTAAACTTGTGGGTAGGTTCTAATTCTGTCTCAAGTATCTGGAATGTGTTTATGGAGATCGAACTGGTTTCGGAAGCTGAAATGCCATTTCCATCGGAGTTCGGGTTTCTAGCGCATTCGACGGGAGGAGAGGTGGACGATGACGAAATGCCGTTTCTAGTAGAGGTCGATGGTGGCGGAGGATAACTCGGAAGTGTAAACTGGCGGATGGTTCTGTCGGAGGAGTTCGTCGCAAGACGCCTTTAAGGCTCAAGGTAAGTCACTAGGAAAGGGGAAGGCTGGGATACTGCTTTCTACCCACCTACCACCCTTGGCAAATTCAAGGCCCTTGATTAAACCCGCGCCAGATATGCGATGCCTCGCAATAAGCTGTGAGATGTATGTCAATTAAGCACTCTTCACTGTTTTCAGAATAATCTCGGAGCAGTCAAAAAATGGACGATCGAATGATGGAATTCGGTTGGAACAGCGCGTCGTGACTCACTCCTTTGGTCCGGACATTAAACACGTACACTGTGCCCGTCGATGTACCAACGAAGACGTGTCGACCCGTTGGATCGAACCGGGCGGAGGTCATGAAGGGCCTACACGTGCAACGGAGCGTGAAACGTGATATGGGACCGAGGAAGTATACGAGGCAACGTACCGTGTTCCCTCATCACCTTCATCCTCATCGCATAGCTCAAACCGGCCACGATGAACAGTACGTAAATCAACGATATATGCCTCCCCTATGGCTAAAAGAGCAAGGATAATACGACTTGGGGTCGAATTATGGATATGTTCGTCAAAAAGAGCATGTCATCCTAAGCATACCTGTTCCTTGGATGAAAGCTTGCTGAAACGACTGGTGCATCAAATCTAATGGTTGCATGTCTGCGAGGCGGGTCGTGAGGTGACGCGAGATCCCAGATGATGATGTTCCAGTCTTTGGACGCAGTGAGAACGTATCGGGAGTTGTGTGACCAGCTGCAACAGTGAATGACATGTGCGAGCTACGATGCGGTTGGACGCACTCTATGGCGGTTACGCCCTTTACATGACCCTCGCACCATCTGATTGTAGCTCTCGTATCAAGATCCCATATGACCGCTGATCCATCACTGCGTGCAGCCGCGAGAAGCTGGCCGGTGGGGTCGAAACGAGCAAACGAGGCACCCGAGACAAGCGAGGTCTGGACCGTTGTCGGGTGGGATATGATAAATGGGTCTGGTAGCGATATGTTAGTGAGAGCAAAGTGAGGCGCAGTTTGACGAGTGGCATACTAAGCAGAGACGCGTTCATGATCGTTGGCGGTGAGTGGCAATGTCCGAACCGATGACCACCACATTCGACTCGCTCGCCGTTCCTGCTGATTTTTCGAGGCACGACAAGATCACGGACGCAACCGTCCTGGCCAGTTTGGACGCATGGAAATCGAACACGGAACCGTTACTCCACCGCCTTGACTCGCTGGCTGTCCCCGAGCTCTCCATATCTGAACTAGCTGATCTCATCTGCGCTCTTGCCCCGTTGACCGCGGTGGCTCAGTGGACCTTACCGACGACACGCTCACTCGCATCCGGTACCTCGTTCTGTCTCGAGAGACACGTCCGCTCTAATATTTGCTACAGCTCATCTTGCCAGGATTCCTGCCGCGGAAAATATCATCACCTACATCCTCACCCAGGTCATCAAACCTCTCTTCGCTCCAACTCCTCATCCAAGTCTTCACACGTTCACTGCACGAGTTCTGTCTCGTCCAGCAGATGTACAGGATGCTTATATCGAACAACCATGGAAAGAACATCCGGGCCTAGATGAGGTCATCCGGTGGTGTCTCCTGAACACAAAGGTCGAGTCTCCTGATCTGTTGATATATATATCTCGTGCTGACAGCTGTTGATTCACCATCCACCAGCCCTCGGTATACGAATCAACATGGCCACTCTTCTTGCCTCCAGTCATGTCTTTCCTGGATGACTACCAAGTACCCTACAAGTTTCTTGGTGTTCGTCTAATCTCTGATCTGTTAACTCGTGTACCTTCGGATCTACTCCTCCGAACTGGTGTGGATACTTTGATGTTCAACGTGCGTAACATCTTCGTGTTTTGACACGTGTATCTAACACGTTGACTCGCTTTGAATACAGTCCCTCACGAATTCCTTGTCACACCTAAGAGATCCGTCGACGCCAGACTTCATACGTCTGGTCGTTACGACAACCCTTCAGTTGATCAATCACACCACCCCCTCCATCTTTCCTCCACAAGGAAATTCACCGCATGGCGGCGAAATTCGGAGTATACCGACCGCAGCACTCACATGCACCCTGTCTTCATCGCAGTCCAAATCGTTATCGATTCGCTCTTCCCGACTTTCCACCCTTCTATCTTCCTCCTTGCTAAGCACAGTCATTCAGTACACGCCTACCTTTCTCCCTCCCATTTCGTCCTCAGTTCCTGATTCTGATCCATTCACTGATCCGCAGCACGTGGACATAGATCCCTTCCATGTCCCGGACACTCCCTCGAAGCCACAAAACGGACCTTTCAATCCAACTCTTGTTGCAGCAGCACAAACACTACCGCCTGTTTTGTCGGTACTTGGAATAGGCGGTGCTCGTTTCCTCAAGGGTGTCATTCCTGTCTTAGCTGAATGGCTTTCCCGGCCTCTTCCTGTTTTTGAAACTGAAGTAGGGGATTCTCTGCATGATTATGATGCAGGAAGACTTTCGCATCGAGCCCCAGGATCATTTACAGTGGACACTGCCCTTCACCTTGCCTCGCTATCCAGCTTATCCGTCCTCTGCAATACCTGTACTTCCCGAATTGGAGGGTGGTCAACAACAATTATAGATGCACTTGGACGCTGTTGGGTTGGATGTCTAGATATGGAGGATCAGCAAAGAGGAGATCTTACTCTGAAGGAAAGTCTATCTGTTTTGAAGAAACGGCTGAGAGGTGTAGCGATGCAGTTGGCAGAAGCGTGTCCTTGTGTCATTAAGGTATGTTCATGTATTGATGTTTGATTTATAGCCTTTGAATCAACATACCTTGTTCATAGAATGAGTATGCCATTTTACTGGCATCCAGCAAAATTCTTTTTGGAGGTTTAGTAGGAGAAATTTGATGGATACACTATAGTCTAGTAGTGGCAAACATGCTTATTATATAAGGCATGCCAGTCGGGTCGGGAGCGGAACGGAGGCGAAAATCAAACCTCATTCTCTGTGCCTCATTCTGATACTCGGTGATGGGCCACTTGATCCCCTGATTATGCTCTAGTCTGTAGAGGGGGCTCTCTAGGTTGGTATCCAGCCTTTTTCAGCACATTCCCTCACTCCCCCTCATATCCTGTCTGTGTTCTGAGTCAGTTTCCCATGCCCTGACCCCTATCATCATTTCAGTCAACTTTCCATGTCACAATTAGTCTGCTTTGTGTACCGGTCCAGTTTCCCACAGTCCTGACATCATCAGATTACTTTGGTTACTCTTTTCATTCATTCCCCTGTCATTTTACAGTTTGTTTAGGCTTCGACCATAGTTAGCTAGCAGTCTCAGGCAATCCCTATGACTATAAAGTTGTGTACAATGCTATTGCAATAAATACTTAAATACTCCTAGGCCAGCAGCCAGCCTAGAGAGATAGTAGGCCTATCTAGAGCAGATTTATATTCAAAGGAGTTCTGTGCTGAAAAATAACTATCCAAGAGGTTAAATAGCACATAAAACCACTTTAAGGATTAAATGGAGTGTAAATTTCCTGACCAATCTTCATTCTATTTTAGCAGTATAGTCACACTCAAAAGCACATGCCATGAAAAGGTGGTCACATTGAAAATGGCCAAAGTGGAGTTTGAATTATACCTAAATGACCTTGGACTCACCATAACCCCCTTCCCCCCAACTTTGGAACCCCCATATTGGCTCTCAAAGATTAATCGCTCAATCAATTAGCTCTTGGGAAAATCATGCCAGACCTCTGATAGATTATGTAATTATGTATTATTTGCTAGATATGAATTATTTATATTTATACAAATTATGTAATAATGTTGTTAAGTAGAATTTTTTGAAATATGGTAGACTATAATGTATCAATTGATTTGTTACATATCTCAGGACCGACTAATAAAATATGCTTAAACAATCTGTGTAGGTATCTATTATAAAAAGTGAGTTCCATGGAATGTCATGGAACAATGACAAAAGAATGAGAATGAATAAGTAAGCTATCCAATAGCATAACAAGCTCTTATCTTATGATGTCATTCTCTTATCTATGACATCATAGATAAGAGATAGATGACTAAGATAGATAGTGTAAATATAGATTGGTCTAGATGGATGGGTCATGGACCAAGTCTAGAATCAATGACCATAAAGAAGAAGGATAAGGTGATAATATCATTGACTTCGAAATTCTCCAATGATCATCAAAATCTCAACCTGGGAATGCATAATACATGATAATGGCATAGAGCACTATTTTCTTGATACTACACACGATGAAATCATTCACTTTAGTCACAGGAAACCTTATTTGACAATTGTGTGAATATATTATGGCATATATTTGGTCAATACAACCTTAAACAAAAGACAACAAATATAAACAAACAAAAAGCATGAACTATAAAACATGTTCAATCATGCACAATCTATTCCAAATCTTTCACCCCAACTTGCACTTTCAGTAACCCCATATATTGTTGACCTTAGTAGGTTGCTCTTCATCTTGGGTAACAAACTCAATTTTAATTGCTTCCCATACATTGTGTTCAGCCAGAGATCTCATAGGTGGGATCAGCACCTTCACTGGCAATGATATATGAGAAACTAATCATTTTCAAAGACCTGTCAGAAAAAACATGGCTCTATCTCTGAGTCCCCATCAATTGCAGCAAGTCATCCATACCCCATCAATATCAAGCACATCACTGCCTTACTGTATGCTCTTCTATTTTTCAACTTGTTCAAGTCAACAACACCACCTGCAACAGCCTCTACTCCAAGGCAATTTATCTCAGTTGTGCACAATGGACATGCCAATGGTCGGGAGGTATGTCCTCTTGCTCACAACCTTGACCATGCATTTCGAGACACTGTCCCAGAGTCGAGCAAAACCGCTTCTACTTGCTTCGAGCCGTGTCGAACATGCTGCTGGTGACGAAACCGTAGACTTGAACGAGCTTCAAGTTACTACCTCACCCAGTCGAGTAGTACATGACCTCCCATCCTGGACACCACTCAAAGTACCAGAAAATGATGGAGCCCCAAAACCAGATGATGATGATCTTTTGATCTGGAAGGAAAAAGAGTCGGCAATAGAACGGCACGAAGGGCAGTCAACTGGCAACGCTCAGGCGACCGGCAGGGACTCTCGGGCTGCCGTGACTCAGGCTGCTGGACGGACTCTGAAATCGCTGTCAGACACGTCGCCCTCGAAGAGAAGCAAACTTCGGTTCGATGGCGTCCTCATTTCGACGAAGCCGCCATCGTACAGAAAACACGTTTCGCCTCAGAAGTTTCAGGCTGCGCCCACTGTACCTTCTTCTACCAAGCCTAGAGCCGCAGGGGGCCCACTCAGCCTCGTAGACGCGCTGGCGCGCACCTTTAACGCAAACAAGTACAATGAAGAGGCCCCAGTGTTTCCTCCTGCTTCTCGTCCACTCCACACAGATACGCGGCGCTGGCCTCGTGATGACGCGTCGACAGCAGGACAGACACCGGACGCGGAAACGGGAACCGAAGCGGAAAGCGAGCAGCTCCAGCTGAACACGCGACTCGCCCGTCCCGGGCCGTCTCTGAAAAAACGGCACGCGTCGACGAGGACTAGCAGGGCCAACGAGTCAGGCTCCAACTCCAACTCCGAGGACGTTGCGAGGTCCGAGTCCAGAGTTAGCAGGTTGCAGGGCATCCCGCGGCTTGAACTCAACAACGAGCTCGGCGAGCGCCCGGTCAAACGACTCAAGGTTGTCCAGTACGAAACCAACAGCGCGTGGGTCAACGCTGCTCTCGGGACCGTGGAGGCGCCGATCAGCTGGGATGTTGCTGAGCTGCCATTGGACTACATCCCTGCCGCAGAAGTCAAGGATGAGGTCGTAAGCCCCGAGCCGACCCCACGGAAGGTGCACGCGCCCTCTTTGGACGCCCCGATGGCTGTTGTCGATGAGAGCGGTTGTCTTCCCATCAGCAGTTCTACCGGTGAAATTTCGGTGTCGGTATCAACACCAGCACCCGCAGTGGACGTTACTACCACTTCGCCATACTCTAACGCGACGCACTACATGGAGTTCCCCGTCCCCAAAAGAGTCGCGGTACTCTCTCCCTACAAGTCCCGCGGCGCCAAGTTCAGGCAGCGGCTGGCCGACACCTTTGGCGCCGGTGCTGCCGTGCGTACGGACAGGTCTGCTCGACCCAGATCCATGCTGGTGAGTTTTTCATCCCACATTTTCCATTTCCACACTCCAATGGCCCCATCTTCATACTTTGTCTCACGGTGCTCATGCCCACCCTCTCTCTCTGTTCAGGTCGATCACGACAATCACTATCCGATGCTCGACTCAGATATCGCCGACGACCGAGCACCGAGCTTAGCCCCGAGCGAATCGAATACGTCGTCGTCTGTCGTCTCTGTCCCCGGATCCACTACTACGCCGGAAGAAGGCGGCGACAAGAGCGCCCTCCCGAGCACGCGCATCACGAGCCTGTCCCCCGGTGACGTCCCGCTCGACGCGGGTTCTGTGACCACTACTCCTGGCGATGAACGGATCAACAGTTGGATTGTTGCGCTGCAGCGCCTCGTCAAGGGTAAAGTGCGCGTCAAGGAGGAGGTAAGGTCTTTTCTTCTTTTCCCTCTAATTGATTTTAATGTCCCCATCGCACCATCGTAATGCAGGATCTGGAGACCTTGAGCATCATCCTCGCGGAGGTCGAATCGGTTAAAGGCAGCCCTGACGCAAGCGTCTCGATGGTCAGTAGTCATCTCGCAATCCCTTACAAGGTCTCATGTACGACTCTTTGTTTCTAGACCTCTGAGCTGCGCCAGAGCATCCAGCAGCTCTCTCTACTACACGAGATACCATTTGGAGACAGAAACAGGCTGCGCCGGCGCGCAGAGAACATGCTGCGTGCATGGCCGCTTATCAAAGAGCTTGGTCGTTCTTGACGTTGACCTCGTTTTTTTGTTGATATCGAGTTTATAACAAGTACTCCTTCCTCTTCTTCCCTCATTGGCATTACCCAGCGACACCCCCTTTCTTCTTGTCGTTTGGAGACACGTTGTTGCAAAAGCATTGTCAGGGAGCCCTGATACATTGTCGGACTACACCGAGTTACAATTATAGTAGACGATATTGTGTCTGTCACTTGCCCACACAGAAGGAGCTAAAAATAGCGCCCAACACTTCTTCCGTGCTCACATCAGATCCCGAAACGGCACCGATCGCACGTGCGGCATACCGCAAGGACTCTGCAGCGACATCGATCTGAGACAGTGCTGCATTGAAATCGCTGCTCAGAATGGTCGCGGTCGTCAAGATTCAGAGTGACTCACGATACGACTTGAACTCTTCCAGATGCCTCACCGCAGACTCCAAGTAGTCTCGATGGCGCGCGTGAGTGACGAGCGGAGAATTTTCGAGGGACATCGTCTCGGTGTACCTAGTGTGATTCATGTCACCCCAAGGACGACGACTGAGCAAGAACCTTACGCGTATTTCTCTTTCAACATCGACCCGAGGCCGTCCAAAAATTCTCGCGTTCCTTCGCCAGAACGAAGACTTACACACCAGAAACGGCGCGTAGTTTCCGAGGCGTGTTGAAGTAGAGCATGGTTCAACGCTCCCCGCAAGTCGTGAGCAGATACTCGAGCAAGATCAGATTTGTTGACCAGGAAGACGGTGTCGTGTCTTAGATGGCGAATGACGTCTTCCGGAAAGGACATTTTTAGTTCACCCTCTAGTAATGGTGGTATAATTTGGTCGAGAGAGAGGACACAAATGGAAAGGTCTGCGGTTTCGATGCTGCAACTATCAGTCTCATTCCGGGCCGAGTAGATCGGAGGCAAACTTACATGCTACTAGCTCGCTCGACACCAATTCTCTCGATGGCATCGTCTGTCGTGCTTCGTATTCCCGCGGTATCGTTCAGCACGACGGGCAATCCTCCGATATCAAGAGTGAGACTGAGTATATCTCGTGTCGTCCCAGGGATTGGAGATACGATGGCGGCGTCTCTCTCGGCTGGCGGAAGGGTGTCAGAGCAACAACACGGCAGGCAGCACCATGGACGAACCGAGGAAATTGAAAAGGCTGCTCTTTCCAGCGTTCGGAGGACCGAAGATGACGAGCTTGATGCCGGACCGGAGGATCTCCCCCCTGCGGTTGTCAGACAGATGCGAACGAATGGAATTGATGATGTCCTCGGCACGCGCCCAAGCTAGAGAGATCGTGAACATGCATATCTTGGCGAACAATGTCAGGCACGAACCTTGCTCCAGCATTCGATCTTGCCCGAGCTCGTCGACGTCCTCGCCAAAGTCGATAAAGCCCTCGACGTACATGAGACAATCGAGGATCTGGGCTCTGAGCGCATTGAAGCGAGCTCGTTGGGTACCCTGTTGTGAGCTAGCACGTCAGCGCACAGTAAACGGCGGGCACGGGGAGGTCTACCGCGACACTGGATATGGCGACGCGTCGTTGCGCGTCCGTCTCTGCGTCGATGAGGTCCCGGAGACCCTCTACCTGAGTCAAGTCCAAGCGACCGCCTTCAAAGGCCCGCCTAGTGAATTCTCCAGGCTGGGCTGGGCGGCAGTACGGTAGCCCTGAGAGCGCGTGAAGGACGGAAGAGAGGACGGCCCGGCCAGAGTGGATCTGCAACTCGACGACGTCTTCTGTGGTAAAGGACTTTGGACCTGGATGGGGGATGAGAACGAGAGTGATCGGGACGTTTGATGGAGGGAACTTGCCTCGGAAGAAGAGAACGAGACCGTCGTCCAATTTTTCGCCGGTGATGGGGTCGACGACGTGACGAAGTTCTGCGAGGCGTGGTACGGGTGGTTTGTCGATCCCTCTCCGGAGTGGACGAGTGATGGCATTGCGGACGTTGGATGCGTCTGGACCGGAGACTCTGATGATTGCGACGCCTGCTTTTCCGGGTGGAGTAGAAAGAGCATAAATAGTTCGTCGTTGTGCGTCCGAGAGTGACGAAAATGTACGACAGCCAAGTCTTCTGACAGACATTCTGAACAACATTTCTCACACAGCTACTACATCGCTAATAACTTACAACCATGGGTCAAACACGTCCGTTCTCTTCACCCACCGATCCACTCGATCCTAGCCTGACTCACATGCTCAGCGTCACAGTTCATGGAGGACATGCAAAAGCGGTCCAACTGTACGTGTAATCACCCTCGTGCCATCCTCCAAATGACACATTGCATCAGTCACGTCCGCTGAGCTAGAACGTCTGAAGAAGCGGTTCATGAAACTCGACAGGTAATGCATCCCATGCCAGTCGCCAGTCGACCGACACGTCCCCCCTAGCGATGGTTCAGGCTCCATCGACCGCGAAGAGTTCCTCCAAATACCACAGATCGCCAGCAATCCGCTCGCATCCCGAATGATTGCCATCTTTGACGAAGAGTACGTATCGCGTGATCCAAAATTAACTCACACCTATCCCCACCTTCCGATTTCAGCGGCGGAGGGACCGTCGACTTTCAAGAATTCGTCGGCGGTCTGAGCGCTTTCAGTAGCCGCGGTGGCAGAGAGGAGAAACTCAGATGTCGGTCTCGCACAAGTCTACTCTTGACCTGGTTTCTCACTTGTATGATGCAGTCGCTTTCAAGGTGTACGACGTTGACCGCGATGGCTTCATCTCCAATGGAGAATTGTTCCTCGTGCTCAAAATGATGGTAGGAAACAATCTCAAGGTACGCCGTGCTCACCTCCGACATTCCGCTCACCCGCCGATCGACACCCCTCGTTTCTAGGATCAACAACTCCAACAGATAGTCGACAAAACAATAATGGAGGGCGACCTGGATCGAGACGGCAAACTCAGCTTTGAAGAGTTTGCCCAGATGGTCTCGAACACGGTGAGCTTTGATTGATCAAGTCGTCGACCTGATCCATCCTTATGGGCGCTTGACTTTGTTTCAGGACATCGTGAAACAAATGACTCTAGAAGACCTATTCTAGCCCCGACTTTATATCATACCCTCGGCGGGCCCGCGCGAACGCAATACCATGCCTACGCGGAGTTATTCAGGCGATGACGGGCGGGTACAGTCCATCTTGTACAATAACACTCTCTTATTATCGCAGTCGTATGTTGCAATCCCCAAGAAAAAATCCGATTGATCTCTGAGCTAGAGTGTTTGCGCTGATACATGCCTCACCAAGTTATCGCACTCTTCTCCAGAACGCGCGCGCAGATCTAATCATCACGTATCACTAACAGGGGCCCGAAGAACCCCAACACGGCCGCCTTATGACCCGTGATTCAAATAATTGCGTTGGACCAGCAGTACAATGGCCGGCGTCCCGCGAAACTCCCTTGTACATCGGACGATCTGCCAGACAGGGCCGATGGTCAACCGGTCAATATCCGCCGCCCCCGGCGTTGTCATTGATAGGCTGCCACACGGCTCTCGGGCGCCCGTCATTTTCATTTTTCATTTTCTCAATTCTATCTTTCATTCAATTTTTTCCGTGTTTTCCCGACCGATCACGACCATGAGATCTCCAGAAGAGTCTGTTATGATGATATCAACAGAACCCCCAAAGGGCATGCCACGAGGACTGGCAGTTGCTCGGACACATCCCTAAAAACACATGAAACTCGTTTGATCACATTTTCCTCGGATTAGACCCCCCTTTCTTTTCAGGAATACCGTCCAACAATTCTACAGATCGCTTGCCACGTCATCCGAAGCACAGAATACGTTTCCCAGCATCACTGCTTCCAGATGCTGACGGTCAACCGGAAAGAACTGGGTCAGATGATGTCATTGGATAGAAGGTAATGCCGTAATCGTGTGTACGCAAGAAATGATAATTAACCGGAAAAACCAAATAGAAGTTCGCGAGTGAGATTGTCATACATAGTAAAGAGAACAACAGTCCGACGTATGGTAAGGTAGTGGCGGAGATACAGCAACGGAGGGGTGGGTGGAAGTGGCGCGAAGCGCGCCTACCACAACACCGAGATGATGTGGCGGTAGGTTTGGTTTGGACCGAGTGGCTCAAAAAGGTCTACTCTAATGTTTTCGCATCAGTCAAGCACGTGTCAGCGGGCGTGGCGTACAGGACGATGCGATAGAAATATGCAGCGTTGGCCATGGTCGTATAACGATGTCAGCAAGGTCGGTCAGAAAAGTTCGTACACATCCAGTCGAACCGAAGCAGGCAGGTGGAAAGAAACGGAATGATTGAGGCCGGAGGGTGCGCACAAGTAGCGTGCCTGAGTTGTCGCGTACCCTGGCTATTTCTTTTCACTCCCAAGAAGGGACGCCCACCAGAAAAGGCGAATGCGAACTCGGCCGTCCGACGTGGCTGAAAAGGGAGGTGTGTGATTGCTGCGGTGACTGTGACGCCTGCAGGTAAAACGGGTCGGTGGACGTGAAGAGCGAGGAAGGGTACGATTCGGTGGGCGAGCACGTGTGTGCGGCGGACGAGAGGGGTATTGACGCCGAGGAGGAGAGGACCCTCGATGCAGGGCCGTGGGCGTCGCTCCTGCAAGCAGACCACAGACATGCACTTGAGGACATTGGCGAATCGGATGTGACCATATCCTCCACTGTGCGCTCCTCGTCCATCTCCTCAAAGTCACACCAGGCGGTGTCAACGCTCTGTCTCCGAACAGAGGTGATACTCCGCTTGCGCGAGTGATCCGCGTGCTCTGAAACAGGGAGTGGCCAGGTGAATGTGGCGGAGGACGGCGTCCGGGCAGTAGGGGTGGTGCAGTGCTGCACGTTGGTGGGGTCACGCCGGGCGATGTTGACACTGACCCCGTGTGCAAAGGTGGTCGTGTGGGTGTGGGGTGGATTGAGGGACAGCTGGTGGGCCAAAAGAGTCTGGGCGAGCTGGGCCTGGAGAGAAAGCGGGGGCGTGAGTGAGATAAACTCCTGTGAAAGGCAGTGTTGGGTATCGTACCTGTAGTGCAGCGAGGTCTATGGCCTCCTGACCGATGTGGTTAGCAGACAGGGAAGCGATGAGGTCGTCAACGGAAACGCTCATGATCTGGGTGAAGGAGGGGTAAGAGGTGGAGGTGGAAGAGAGGAGATCCCGGACAACGCGGGACAGGTTTGACGGGGGTCTAGTTTAAATAAAAGGCTGATATTGGACTACCCCAAACCTAGCTGATCGCTCCGGAGCTTCCCCGGCCCACTCCCCCGCCGCACCGGCTCCGTTAGAGTCCCCTGCACACAAATAATGCCGTTCCCAACGCCACCTCAATTCCTGCCTACAGAACCAAGGCTTCCACTTGCGAGCACCTTGGGAGTACAGCGGAAGGGGGCCAGAACCCTCTGGAAAGTCGACCGGCCTGCTGGCAGACCAACGAGTTGCGACGTGTTGAACGTGAGAGCTGGGCAGGGGGATCTGTCCGTGTGTACCCACTGACCCTGGACCTCGACGCATCTAAGCCGGACTTTGCACTCACGCTTGGATCGAGCAAAAAAGACCCGACAATGGTGAGGATTTGACGCAAAATGGAGGGAAAGTTCGGGCCAACTTTGCCGGCCGGTTCAAACTCCGCGTCACCGGCTCGGATTCGGACAAGACTACATATTCCTTCCGCAGAGGGCCATCAGCGCCCCGAGCCAGCCCGAGACATTTGATTGATCCATCACGGCGGCCATCATGCATGATTGCGATACACCGCTACACTGCTTTCCCAGATTGCAACCATATCTGCCGCACTCGCTGAGCGTGACAGCGTCAGAGATCTCACCGCATATCGTCCTTGTCCGCATGAGACGTATGAAACTGCAATAGATATGTATCTAGATACATCCCCCATGTAAATACTTCACCCTAGTTCTTCTCTTTCTCTCCAGCGGGTGCGACTGCGCGAGCTTGTTTCTTCTGCAAACCCTGCAAATACTGTGACCCGCCGACGTTGAAAAAGACAACCCCACAGGCCACGATCCAGCACCCATACCATCCCACCCGAGACCACGCTTTCATGCAGTCTGACAACGTCAGCAGCATGAAAGGCGCACCCACATAATTGAGCAGGGATATGCAAATCAAAGTGCCAAGAACATCGTAGGCACGTTTCGCCCAACCCGGTTGTGCTCCAGGGGCTGGCAGCAACAATGGGCGGAAACCAGCCCGGCACTTTCGACCTAGATAGGTAACAAAGCCACCGAGGACAAACGTGAGGTAATAGCCGGGTGAGACGCCATGCTGCATGTTCCTTGTCAGCATCATACCAGGAACCAATTCAATAGCCGCTTACCCAGAATGCACTCGTCGCAGAAGTGGTCAGGGTGCTGCGGAGTCCTGGCTTTTGTCCCTTGGGAGTGACACGCTTGTAGATGCACTCTCTGAGCCAAATGTTTGTGTTGATGTTCCACGCATCCAGCATCATTTTAAAGTTCTCGGGCAGCTCGACCTCGAGCCATCTAATGTTTCCCGCACCCTCCCAAAGCGACTCACCCGAAGGCCCAAATCCAGTGAAACCAAGTCCAGTTATGATGCTCGCTCCCTGAAACATAAATCAGTCCAATACACGTCAGCATCCATAGTTCCCATACCTCTGTCAACGACCAAACTGCAGTGAATTTGCAACGCTCAATCAACCCATATAATTGGAAAATGGCGATCCTGGAAAGTTATGAGGTTCGTACACACGTCGACCCAGTCATTGGCAATACCGATAGAGGAGGCTCTGCTCCGCGAACCACGGCGATAACGCCATCCTGAAGTTGTAAGTCGGGAACAGGGTCACGAAGACACCCAAGGCGACGAGGCCGTTGAGCATTTTCCGGTAAGCAACGCGTTTTCGGCCATCAGGAACCGCCCTTCGCAGAGGTCTCGCGGCTTCCACCGACTTGAACAATGACCCGTCGATCAACGATATGTAGGAGGCGTAATCAATATATGGTCCAACTATGATACCAGGGAAGTAGAACCTGTCGTGCAAGCGGTTCAGCAGCGCAAATGCGGTTCAGTCCGGCAACGTACGAGAATCCGAGGAACTCTAGCAATGAGGGGTATTTCGTGACGCGTTTCTGAAGTTGCCACTTGTCTAAATCCTAACGACGGTTTCGTTTGTAAGCCACGGGGAGATGTACGGGGCATCGAAACAACAAACTTCTTGTGGCCTCCTACCATCATAAACGTTCCATGCAAAAGCCGTCAATTTCATGGTGAGGACCATCTGAGGGGCTGTGATTTCGATCGTATCGGTAGTGACGCCATATATCAGACGAATCACGTGACTATAGGGAATGGTCAACGTTGCGTTGCCAGAGATCACATGGAGCCCGAGACAGCACGCACCTGACAGTCAGATGACCCATGACGAAGCTAGGGGACCGTGAGCATGATAATAAGAAAGGAGCGATTGAACTTGCAAGAAGACGATCCATGGCATGTTCGGACCCTGGATGTTCGCAGCAAGGAAATAGGTCCCGAAGATGCTAATGAGGAGTTGGAGGAAGCTCCATGAGGGTTGGAGGACGGTCGTCAAGATGTAGACGGATATGGCAATGTTAAAAGCGTGCTTGAGAGCAGGCTGAGTCGAAGGTATCCTTATGAACACGCTCCCGAGTGGGTATGCAATCAGGAGACACCAAAGGAGCTATATAATTTTTGCTCTCAAAAATAATGAATTGAGAAGATGGCAAAAATAATTTACCTTGATCTGGCTAACAGACGCCCCAAGTGCTTGTGAAGCAACCTCATACAGATCCATCGTGCAAAGAAACCTCGCGCTTGAGCAAGTGTGGTGGTGAAAGTCCAGCAGCAATTTGACCCAACAGGCCAAAAATGTGGGCCAGCAAATTGCCTTGCTAAGCAACGTAAACGAAATTCCCACGCTTGTCATCAAAGTTGATCAAACCGATTCAATTGAACTTCGAAGCAAGCAGTATCATGCTGGAAGTACATACATACGTACTTATTACTGCAATGTCCCTTCGTGTCCAGCATCCAATCCCCGACTCCCACGAAAAGTGGGGGAGGGTTTTGTACCTCAGACGTCCAGGCACCCTGCAGAATGGTTTGCAGGCACATTCCCACCATCACGTGATGTCCTTTTTTTCGAAATGGGGCTACAAATTGAACCGTAATACAGTTAGAAAGGACCGTATTCGGCTCAAAAAGAGGATTCGCTACGACCGGCTTGGTGAGACCCAGATAAGAACAAGGGAATCACTATCCCTTCCACTGGTTTGAGCAGGTGCGCAGTTTCGTTACAATAAGTCACGAATTCGTCACGGTCGGTCACACTGACATAATCAATCTCTCCTATTTATCGCAACCAGACAACAAATTGGTTCATTCCTCCATGACGAAAGTGCCTGGCCTGAATTTGCTGTACAGCACGTTTCGTCCAGGCACTTTCGTAAATGATGCAGGCCACACTGGTCCATCCAAACATCCTTCACCATCGTAAACCCGCCCACAGACTCACCAAGTTGTGGGACATAACTTCCGCGTGCTCGACAGCGACTCTCCTCTCAAGGAAGAACTACGATATTAAGTTCGCTCGCCCTCCAACGCTGTTGCAAGCGATTCAACATCTAATCGTTCCGACGCCGCAGCCGCGATGGCGAAGGTTTCCATCCGGAACTTGAAACGGCGCCGGGAGTGCAACTAAACAGAAGTTGTGCATGCCCTTCATTCACACGTTGTGTGCAATGTACATTACTTTCTTTTCCCTTCTTCCATAACTTTCACAAACAGATGAATGCATGTTGAGTCCACCGCATCACTGTAACAAATGATTCTTTCTAAATATATTTCACAAACGAATGTATTTATATCTGTAGTGTGCCATCATCTTGACTCCTTCGCCAAAGTGCCCCTCCTTTCACGTTTAAACCGTCGTGTCACTACGTCGTATAGGCAATAACACAGGTAAAACACGGGGCTCCTGCAGCCTGGCTATGGATTCCTGGAACGAACACTGAACACCACGGCGTGAACAGACCAGGGGTTTACCCACAGGTCCACGGAACTTGAACGCGCGCCGACTATATAAATACATTACTCAGTCTCCCGACGACTAATTTCCCTGCGCAATCTTGGGAACGGGGTCGGGGACTTGGCGTCTACAATTATGATAAGATTTGTTCTTCAGTCCATGGTCTCCTCGCTTCCATCAACAACTCATGCAGGCGCATCCGCGCACCCTCTGCACCAAGGTAAAACGGCCTCGAAGGGGGCGAAGCTGTAGGTGATGTTTTACTTTGCCCCTCTTCATTCCAAAATCCATTCTCTGTGGGCGAAGACGTGGGAGATATACCCTCGTAGTGCCCCGTAGGCGACAAATGCGACGACCGCGTCGGCGAGTCGTCGCTAAACACGAGCGGTGGAACGAATCTCAGCTCCAGGCTGCTCGTGCTCCCATCCACCGACTTCTCCACGTCCTCTCCTCCCTCCTGCGTGTGCGAATTGTCCGATGACGCAAACACCATGGTGATAGACTGGCTATCGATGGATGGCATGCTCGTCCACGAGGACACCATATCTTGGTGACTGTCCGCAAATGGATCGGATAAATGTCTGCCACTGCTCGAAGAGAACTCGCCTGGTTTTGAGATACAACTCGTGACACGTTCGGGCGTGGGTGTGGACGAAACTTGGTAGGACGATGTGATCCGGCGGCCGAGCATGGCCGGGTTCACCTGTGGGATTGCTACCGTCAAGTCCAAGTCTCTTCGCCCTTGCGACATTTTGAAGTCACTTGGAAGCGCGTTTGGTAGGTCTTTGGATCGTTTGCGCGCATGACAGCAAAGGATGATGACACCCAGTGCAACCACGGCCGCGACTCCGAGCACTACGCCGAGAATCACTGGAAGTGCGCTGTGGCGATCGATTATCCCGAAAATTACAAGTCATAAATGGAACGGTACACACCGTGTAGAGGTTGACGGGTCGTCAGCAGTCGAATCAGGTATAATGTTCTCCGCCGGTAGCGTCGTCAGGGGCGTCGATGTTGACTGTACAATGTTAGAACGCCAATCGAGCTACAGGGTGGTTGAGACGACTGACAATACTAGAAACATAAGTTACAGTCGATGTCGGTGTTATTGTTGATGTGAGCGCTGTAGCAGAATCTGAGGGCAAAGCAGACGAGGGATGCCAGTGACCCCAATGTCGTTCAAAGGAAGCCGCCTGAGCAATGTCTGAAATAGGTGTCGTGGAGGGTTCCAGAGAGTCTGCAGAGGAACAAGGGTCACGAATTCACTCTGAGTGGTCAAAGCAGTGCTAATACCCTCGGAAGATCTTTGAGAGTCATTTGTTGCTGCAGAACGAGGGAGTGGACAGGGCGAGCGGGAATCAGTAGTTTGCAGCAACTGTGACATTGTCAGTTGCTATTGGTGGGGCGGAGGTGAATCCTGAGGTTGGTGGTGTCTTTCGATGGAAAGAGTGCATACGAATTATGGATCGAGCTGCCTGAGAACCTCAAGACTGAGAAGGAAGTCTGCCGGGCATTCAGTGAGACATAGTACTGGGTGGGAGGAAATCGAATACAAAACCTACTTGGATACACAGTGGTCAAGCTGTCGAGCTGCCAACACCTGAAGGGCCAGATGTGGGCGTCCACGACGTTTTCCAAAGCTGCGATCACCCGGAAGAGATGGGAGGCACAAAACTCTCGGAGGCTTCGAGGGTCAGAAAGACGGAATAGCCACAAATCCATTCAGGAATGCGAGAGCAGCCTTTATTAATGGCGAAAGCTTGAGAGTGTGTGAGAATCGGTTCATGAGGGAACAACGGAATGCCTCATGTGCACAAGGTTTTGTATCGCAGCGCGTGAACTCGTGCATGGCCAGGTACGTCGGGTTGTATACAATTCACTATCTGGACGGTCAAAAATAGCTGAACTCGTCGTACTTACTAGTGTTGGCATATAAAAATGTGACGGTAGATCTAAAGGTCCGTTGTTCAACAGGGAGTGGCGCTTGTGCAAACACTGTTCGGAGCGCCGTGCACAGTTTTGCATCAGTCATTGCCATCGGCAAAATGGAAGATGCTGAGATCTAGGGGGGAAAAAAAACTCTGATTCTAAGTTTGCCATTGCACCTTTGATCATTGGATGGAGACGGCGATATTACAATATCCGACGGGTGCACACATTTGTGGAGCGGCAGTGAAAGCCTAACGTGCGACTCCGAAAATCATCCGTGGGCGCCCGAGGGCCGAGAAACGGGAACTAGGTCTTGGATAAATAAACGTTGGTACAATCGAAATCGAATTGGATCGACTCGAACGACAAAATACTGAACAATTTGACAGAAAAGATTTGCATAGTGACACTGTAGGAATAACTTCCCGCCAGTGTTTAACCAAGACCGAGGGATTGTTTACGTAAACCCTTAAAACGACTAGGAAACATTGACAATCGGTTGCTACATGATTCATGACCAACTGTCTCAGCGATGAGCGGCTTGCGACAGCTCTTCCATAATATAATCTTTCCTATCTCCGTCCGCGACGGTATCCCAGAAAGGCTGAAAGTCGAAAGACACTAGATCCCAATGCGAGGCTGCTTTGGAATCCGAATGGGCGGCGGAAACATCGGAGGACCAGTCGAAGTGAAATCGGGGACGATGAGCCGCAAGATGAGCAAGGAGATGGCAGACCATAATGAACAACAGAAGGAAGATAATCAGAGCTGTTCTGGTTTTGAACGGGAATTGTCCTCGGAAGGGGGAGAATCGGGTGATACGCTCGCGCATCGAGAGTTTAGGAGGTGTGAGGAAAGCAATGTAATACTCGGGAGCACCCAACGATGGGGAGGAAGGGGTGACGATGATGGCCGGCAAGGGGGATTTTTCCATAGCATGTGGAAGCGAAAGGTCTGGTGTGTCATCATGAGTGATATGTTCCCACTCAAACATGTATCATATTTTTACCAAGTGGGGCCGGGATCAGATTGTAGTCGAGTCGCTCTGGGAGCCTGTGAAGTCGACGAGCTAACACAACAACAGAGTCAGCACCACGGACCAAGGCTCCCCCCGTGCTGCACAGAAAACGTACCACCTGAAGGCATGATGAATAAATCTGAAGACGGATAGACGGGCTTCTCAAAAGGCTGGAAAGGCGAAGTATGCGAATTGGGCGCGACTGGTGAACGAAGTGGTCGAACGAGCGGAAGGCAAAGGAGCGTAGGGGGTTTCTTGAGGCAGATACCAAATTATTGCAGAGCAGGGGTAGTGAGAAATTTCGAGACAAGTTGCTGCGGGAATATTTTGGTAAATCCCGTTGCTACACTCGGCGATCGCCAGAAACATATCCAGGATAGGAAACTCTCCGTTCCTTCCCAACCATGTCGCTCATCAAATCGCCGTCGTTCACACACACAAATCAAACCTTGCATGAAACATCTCTTGCAAGGGGAAACTATGTCTTATCTCTGGAACAGATAGCTAATTCCTACGCCGCTTTGGCGTCCTCCCCGTCGAACCAGATCCATCTCTTCGATAGAGCTACTCTGCAGAGCACAGGCGTTCTCAAGGGCCATAAGGATGGAACCACTCAGCTGCGCACTATCAGTGGCCTAGGACTATCTACGCGCGAGATGCTCCTTTCATCCGGTAAGGATGGGCGTGTTATAGCATGGGATGAAAGAAGTGGATCAGCCAGTATTGAAAGTGAGTGTTCTGCATTTCAAATCATCGGGAAACCTTGACGACTCAAAGTCACCAGTGGAAGGGTCCGGCAGACTGCGCCCCCTCCTGTGCTGCGACGCGTCCGAAGATGGGTCGCTCGTCGCGGCCGGGACCGACCTGCAAAGAGAGGATGCGTTCATCATCTACTGGTCTGTCCTGTATCTATCCTTGGTATCCCGCAAGTAACTCATTCATTCTCTTCTCTTCAAGGGATCCACGGAACCCAGTTGCACAACTACGCTCTCATGGTTCAACTCATTCTGACGATATCACTGCCGTGCATTTCTTGAAGGGTGAACACACATCGAGTTCTGACAGAGTGCTACTATCAGCCTCGTCCGACGGGCTGGTCAGCATTTCGAATGCTCTGGAAGCGGACGAAGACGAAGCCGTAACACATGTCGGGAACTGGGGTTGCAGCGTCTCTCAGGGTGGGTGGATAAACAATGCACGCGAAACACGCATCTGGGCGGCCAGCGATATGGAGACATTCAGTTGTTGGTCAAGCGAAGTGGGTACACTTCACCGAACGACTATTGAATGTGTCCTTGACGAAATTTCTCCAGCTTGACCAACTCTTGAATGTGGATATTCGCAGTCCCTCCTTGCATGATCATCCGCATACTTGGGTCACTGATTATCTTATCAAGGGACATGCTACGCGCAAAGTGAATAGCGGACTTGGAGTGTTTGTGGGGTCCAATGAGTTGAGCGTATTTCCCTTGTTCGCTAAAAGCATCTCATCTTATCACCTCGTCAGGGGAGACGTGGCTTTGATCACTAGCGATGATTTATCTAATGGGATGATTCCATGGACGATACACTCTGTCTGGACTGGCGGTCATTCGGGGATCGTGCGATCTCTTTATTGGGATGAAGAGGTATACCAGCTGGCTGACATATTGTCCTCGGCTGATGGTTCTTAGCACGGCGTTCTCGTTACTGGTGGTGAAGATTCGAAAATCAATACATGGCGGATCCAGGACCTGGACCCCACTGATGTCTTGATACCTGATCAACAGGAGGAAGACATGGAACTCGATGTGTCGAACTTGAAAAGGGAATGGAACGATACAAAAGACGACGATCACGCTTGGCTAGTAAGTAACTTACTTTCTATGGCTCAAAGTCTCCATCGACCAGCACTTCAGGGTGGAAAACGACCGAGACGGTAGCGAGCGCTTGACTATGTGAGATCCAGTCTCCGATGCCTCACGTGTGTAGTTATGAGATTGCTTCCTTAAACGAGTCGAAGGGTTGAAGCGATCGAGGATATACCATATGCATACAGGTGCAAGGATAATAAGTCGTGACAATGTTTCATAGTGATACCCATATCGCATATCCTCTGTCTGACATGCCCTATGTCCAACACCCGTTGGTTTTGTGCACTTCTTATACCTTGAACCCACGGGACTTTCGGCGACCGCGGGCACGCTCGAACTGTGATCAAAGTGATGAGGCAGTGTTCACGCTTAGATTCAAGGAGACCTACTTTGCGACCCTTGGAAGTGGTGTACGGTTTCTTGTTCTTGTGAGGTCCCATGCCAAAGTGCTTGACGGCCTCACGAGTGTTCCTCTTTCCCCGGAGAAGCACCGTGTTGGAACCAGTAGGCGAACGGAGGGCGAGTTGGTCCAAAGTTATAGCCTCTCCACCAGCCTTGAGGATACGCTCCTTCGCCGCTTGAGTGAAGCGGAGGGCAGCGACGGTCAGTTTTGGCACTTCAAGGAAACGAATATCATCGGTGATAGTTCCAACTACGACGACGGTTTTGGAGGCGAGATCGGGAGTGGCAGACGTCTCTTTGAAAAGTCTTGACAGCGAGATCGGTGGGCGATTGGTTTTTGAGAGGAAAAGGCGGTGGAGAATCGCCTATAGACATGAAAGACGTGAGCAGCATAACATTGGACCAAGTCGGAGTCGTCAGACCTTGTTGAATTTCGAGTCGGTACGACGTGCGAGGAAACGGTACAGCTGAAGCACAGTCAGAATCAGACTTTTCGAAGTGGGAACGCGTGCGTACTTTGACCAACAAGAGGAGGTAAGGATCCTCACTCTTGGGGGCCGTTCGCTGGGCCTTCTTGACGTGGTGAGCCTTGAGATCGATACCCTGCAGGAAAATGCAGTTAGAAAACGCCTGGACGACGTCTGTGACGATGGGCTCACCATTTTGGCCTTTACCGGTACTTGCTGTTGTTGGGTATCAAGCGTTCCAACGAGCGGCGGGGCTTACAAAACTATACAGCACCACTAAATAAGGTTTAAGATCGCGGGGTCTGAACTTCAATCTGAACTTGGATACAAACACCAGTAAATTTCCTCTTCAAACTTGAACAATCATGGTGCGTTAAACGGGCCCCGCCAAATTTGACTCGGCTAATTTTTCTTGTTCGTTTTTTAGTCGCAATACGGTGAAGCTGCAGCTCCTCCAGTGGATCCATATTCAGACGCTTACAACGCTCCGGCACCAGCTACCTCGGAACCCCGCGACCGTGACGCTACCCGCGCGCGCTCGCGCTCGCGCAGTCCCGCCCGCAGCAACAATGGTTTCAGAAGTCCCAACAACAACCGTCGCAGGTCTCCCGCTCCAAAACGGCCTTCACATGCTCCTATTGTAGGTTGCATATCTCGCATATTTCTTTTTTTTCGACCTCATTCAGCATAGCAGGCGCCTAATCCATCCGCTGTGCTGGGTGTGTTTGGCTTGAGCATCAGAACACAGGAACGTGATTTGGATGAGGAATTCAGTCGATTTGGGAGAGTCGAAAAAGTGACTATTGTCTATGACCAAAGGGTATGTCGTCCATGCCCAGATTAAGAGTTATCCCTTAACCCAGATTACCTAGTCTGATCGCTCTCGTGGTTTCGGTTTCATCAAAATGTCAGCCGTGGAAGAAGCAACACGTTGCATCCAAGAACTCAATGGCATTGTAAGCCCCTTCTATTGTTGTCTTTTCCTGGTGCTGATGTTCCAGAAGGAACTCAATGGACGCCGCATCCGCGTAGACTATTCGGTCACCGATCGCCCTCATGCGCCCACACCAGGAGAATACATGGGACATCGTCGAGCCTACAGGGACACATATTCGAGCCGTGAATATCGTGACTCGTACCGCGACTCCTCCTATCGTGACAGGGACCGTGACCATCGTCGTCACGACCGTGGCGGTGGTGGTGGTGGTGGTGGTGGTGACAGGGAGCGAGACCCCTATGGTCGTGATAACCGTGACTGGCGTGACCGTCGTAGTCCGCCTGCTCGCAGTGGACGTTACTCACCTGATTACAGGAGACGTAAGAGTTACTCGAGAAGCCCACCGAGAGGTAGCAGCCCTCGCAAGGATTTCGATGGGCCCACCAATGGCGCCTCTGAAAATGGTGGTCGTTGGTGAAGTAACAACTTGCGCCCCGATATGTCATGTTCTGCCTTTCTGTCTGTTTCACGCAAAGGGTCGGACACGTACAAATGAAGGGTTCAACAGACTTCAAGTATGTCAAACTTTCTCGTTACTTCCTGTCTTGAGGACGCCGCACCTGGTTCGGTATATCAGACAAAAAAAAGATCAAGTCTCAAGTTTTCTTACCTGCTCGACTTTTCTTGCTTGTACTCCCTCCATGCCTTTCGTATCGCTCTACTACTTTGTGTTACAAAATCAAGTATTGGTGAAGACAAGGGTGAAGACGCGCATGGGCAAGTTTACGATGTGTAATACATGCCCGAAGACTTCCAAGGTTGCAAATGCGAGGACACCTGCAGCATGAATATCCCTGGTGAAGTAATGAACCACACAGCTCCGATGGGCGGTTTAGATCCGTCTGAATTACTTAAGATTAGCAAGACCAAGTACGCGGAATGCACATGGGCAGGCGGTCGACTCCTGGTTACCGTTCTCGATACCGAACTGTGGACATCTGGATCGCTGAACGTGGATACTCCCTATGTGATAGGACATGCCTGTATTTTTCAGCTTTGCTATTGCAGTACTGTCGCTAACACTTGTCGTTGGACGTCACATGTCACATGTGTGTGACACGTGACCAAGCAATTAAATTGAATTTTAAAAAACCTCGATGTTTTACATAATCTCATTTGGAGTGCCAAAAACAAAAAGACTTGGCGATCGCTCTCCCGCTAAGAGTAAAGCACTCTTAGTCGATTTGATAGCAGCCTTTGGTCTGAGTGGACTTGGAAGTGTATCAGTATTACATATGGGCAGTATAAAAAGCCATTCATCGAACGGTTTCGTTTTCAGCATCACGAAACTCCCAGGACGCTCCGACAAAAAGGTGGTGACGGTCAACCATAGTATCAACCATGTCAGTTACACAGTCCAATATACACTGCTAAGCATCAATGTGTACATACAGAATTCGCTGATCGAGCGGAACACTACCAACCAATGAGTTCATCGTCTTTTGGAGTGCCAACGCCGCTCGAGTGTGATCCAGGCGACCAGATCCCTCCAACATATTCTCATAAAACTTGTTCGTGATCTTGTTCGTTTGTTCGTCGTCCACCGCCCACATCGTCCCAATCACCGACCGGAACCCTGCAAACTGCATCGCCGAAGCCAGGTGGATCACCTCATCTGGACTCTCCTCGTCTCCGACCGTCGTATGACAAGCGGACAGGTAGGCAAACTCTGGGTTCTCCAACTCGCATCCCATGATCCGTTCCACGGTAAAGCGACCGTCGTGGAGCACAAACGCAGAGTCAAAGGGTTGTTTCTTGTTCGGGATGCCGTGACATGCAAAGTGAACCCATTCGCTCTTTCTCAGTTCCTCTGAGACTTGGGACATGCTTGATTCGGGGCCATCGAGGCGGATGAATGTCGCGAGACCCTGAGTACGCTCAGCGACGATGGCTAGTTCGCTGCCGACGGAGAGGAGCTCGGTTTCGCCTTCGGCGCTCGCCTGGCCTACAGCAAGGAAACGTTTGTCGTGTATCGCAGTCGTCGATGATGGATTATTCCGTCTCGCACGGATGAGGGCAGTCAAGGTGGGCGTGTAAGACGAGATGTACAGATGGGAAAAAGCCGTTTGGCCTTTCCGATACGGATTAGCCGCGTGCAATGGCAGGAGGCAGAACTCGGCACTGGGACACCACCAGATACGTGAGCAAGGTGGAACCGTTGTCTGGAGAAAATCGGCGATCGGCGAAACGACCTCATCCCAGAGAGTTCTCAGGAAGCAAGCGAGATCTCTCCCCACATCCATTGTTTTTGCATCCAAAGTCAAGGACTGGAGCTCCGATGACAGGTCTTGAACACGAGATTTTGTTATTTGCAATGGGATGTGAACCGGATCTCTGTCAAAAAAGACAACAAGTGCGTCACACGTATACTGGCTAGCATTCACGATGACCACGGGTCCGCCACTGGCAGCGTGCTGGAGTTCGGAGAAGGAAGGGGGAAGAAGGAATTGGGCGAGACCGGGTAATTTGCGAATTTTGATGATTGCGGATTGCAGATCAACATTGAGACTGCACAGCCTGTTGTGCTGATCTGGGCCTTGTGAATGAATCGTGTCGTGTATTTCTGATGACAGTTGCGTAAACTCGTCTGCAAGGGCCTCTCCTTTCTGACCCGACGCGATGACGTCTTCGAGAGGGGAACGAAGACGAGCAATCTGGTTCCAGAACACACCGCGACCTTGCTCCAGCAGCTCGACCGCTTTTTTTGGACACTTATTGCGGAGACAAGCGGAAAGTGCATCATTTGCTAGCGAGGAAGCGAGGTCCTTGAAAATCTGTAGATGATTGGGCAGGGATGGCAAAGCAGCCAGATGCTGAACGAGTAGTCGAAGATATGTTTCATATGCAAGAAGCGTTGTGGGATGGCGGAAATCCTCAGCTACCGTGATCCATAGCTTGGCTGCAGAGAGATCAGATAGTGAGGATGTTTGTGAGATATTTGCCAATTCGGTGCAGAGGCTGAATAGGTCCTCTCTGTCCTTCAACTCCTTCAACTGACTGAACCGAACACGGAGATAACCTGCAAGGTTTTTCAATGAGAGTGATCGATCAGGATGACCAGATGGATAAAGGTCAAGGGCTTGTCTGCTGAGAATGATGGCCTCATTGAGGTCTTTCATTCCTCCAAGCTGGTTGTAACGATCGGAGAGATAGGCTGCGATATTGCTTAACGACATTGACCGACGCGGATGCCCTGACGGGTGAAGGTCGAGGACTTGTCTTCCAAGGTTGATGGCCTCATTGAGGTCCGTCATACTTCCAAGCTTCTGGTAACGATCGGCGAGACAGTTTGCGATATTGTTCAATGACGCTAGTCTACCTGGATGCCCTGACGGCCAAAGGTCGAAGGCTTGTCTCCCAAGGTTGATGGCCTCATTGAGGTCCGTCATATCTCCAAGTCGCCTGCAACGATCAGAGAAATAGGTTGCGAGATTATTCAATGACGTTGATCGATCCGGGTGCCCTAACGGGAGAAGGTGGAGAGCTTGTTTCCCGAAGATAATGGCCTCATTGAGGTCTGTCATATCCCCAAGCCGGTCATAACGTTGGGAGAGATAGCCTGCAACTTGGTCCAACGACGATGAATGAAGCGAGTTCCCTGACGTGAAAAGGTCGAGGGCTTGTCTCCCGAGGATGATAGCCTCATTGAGGTCCGTCATATCTCCAGACCGGTCGTAACGATGGGAGAGATAGGCCGCGATGTTGTCCAACGACGCTGATCGATCCAGGTGGCCTGATGGACAAAGGAGCAGAGCTTGTCTCCCGAGGATGATGGCATCATTGATATCCATCATATTTCCAAACCGGATGTAACGGTCGGAGAGATAGATTGCAACATTGTTCAACGACGCTAAATGAAGCGGGTGCCCTGACGGGTGAAGGTCGAGGGCTTGTCTCCCGAGGATGATGGCCTCATTGAGGTCCGTCGTATCTCCAAGCCGCTTGTAACGATTAGAGAGATGGCCTGCGACATTGTTCAACGACGATGAATGAAGCGGGTGCCCTGAGGGGCGAAGGTGAAGGGCTTGTCTCCCGAGTATAATGGTCTCATTGAGGTCCGCCATATCTCCAAGCTGTTTGTAACGATAGGAGAGATAGGTTGCGACATTATTCAATGACATTGATCGATCCGGGTGCCCTGACGGGCGAAGGTGGAGAGCTTGTCTCCCGAGAATGATGGCCTCATTGAGGTCCGTCGTATCTCCAAGCCGGTTGTATCGATCGCAGAGATAAATTGCGGCATTGTGCAATGACGCTGAACGAACCGGTGGCAGGCAAAGCTCTAGTGCTTCTCTGGAACACACAATGGCCTCCTCGATATCCTCTATCGCCCCCAGATGATATTTGTAGCGATGCCAGAGATGAGTGGAAAACAGATCCAGCGACCTCCATCGCATGTGGTGACCGGGTGGGCAATGATCCAGTGCTTGGCGATCAAGGACGACTGCCTCGCTAATGTGGTCCGTCCCATCTCCTTGCTGAAACTTCGCGAATGCGGACATTGCTCGTGAAAGTATCTGATCGACTGAAACAGTCACCTCTCCAACAGTCATCTCTTCAACAGCCATCTTTCCAACAGTCACCTCTCCAATGGAGTCCGTCTTGCCCTTTTTCTTATGCTTGGCTCCAGAGGACCGCTTTTTGCCTGACATCAAGATCATATGAATCATTGCGACTCTTCTCGCAGACAAAAGGAAATACCAAGTACCTTTTGATTTCATCGTATCTCACTGAAGGTTGGGAGAACCTGCTGGGACGGGAAAGCACTAAGGTCGAGATCTGGAAGGTGAACCTGTGTGAACGTCGCGACCCGCATCGCCCCCATGCCAGCCGCTCTTCCGACCTTGTTCACGTGCCCCGTCCCTCGTCGCGCACCATCCCTCCCGCCGCAGCCTTCGCTGTTACAGCACAAGAGACTACAATTCGCTGTGAAGGGAAATGGCCATAGTGCTGTGACAAGTACAATGCACCGTGAGAAAGTCGCCGAGGGAGATGCAGCGCACAAATTGTGTTGTTCTGCGTATCTCTCCAGAGCGCTGAATTTGACTTCGCTGCGCTAGGACCAAAGGCCACTCCGGCGACCCTGGTAACGAAGCCGCCGACGGAACTGGAGCCCAAAAAGCCGTCCCTGCTTTCGACCTCCCGGGGATCAAACCAAGTATGTACACTCAACACTGCAACGCGAACGCCCACCCCCTCACCAACTCCGCTCAACGTGACATGGAAAACACACGACAGGCCCATCCAGAGCCTCACCGCAAATCTGGAGCTCGACTCGACCCTATGGCGCAGCATCCGCCACCCTGAGCATCAGACGAGCCTGGTTCAATTCTTGCTGCTATACAGAGCCATGCACGGATCACTACCGCTCCAGAGCCCACTGCTCCCTGTGCAACGAAATCGAAAGCCTAGACCACATCCTCTTCAAGTGCTCTGGCCTCCTGCCTACGAAAAATGGCCCCACATATCACTCGGAATAGTACTAGGATGTGGTGCGATCAACCACCCCACGCCGTCCCTCGTCAACCGTTCAGAACACGCCCTCTCACAATCAGCAATAACTTCTAGATGCGGCTGGCCAAACTGAACAGCTGACTGTCTATTGACCGCCAGATAACATGCCTCCTCCACAGACCCAGCATGCCAGACTGAGTCCACCATCCTAGCCGAGACACACAACATCCCTTCAAATCACAAACCCAGAAGTTTTAGTGGGTATCATCACGCTGCCGCGGCCCTCCGCTCGACCGAGGTGTTCCCCCCAGCTCGGAGTCCCGCACCCCCGCACACCACGGGGAGTGCCTAAGTGCATTCCCTCGGACCAACAGTTCTCATTGTTGCCTTAGCGTATTATGTAGGACTAGGCTAGCTAGTTGCTACATAATAACATCACTTGTCCAAAACAAAAACAAAAGTAACAGCGATACCGAGACAAACTGGACCGGGCCTAGGCCCGGTGACCAAGTTGTGTCTGGAGACCTCTGACTACCTTTACTTACGAAACCTTGTATGCATTCGGTTACTTCGTAAAATAAAGCACTTTGCCTTGTCCGTAACAAGAGTCCCTGAAGTTCTATCAACATTAACGGTGTACTGAGTGTGTGTCACGATATCCTATACATGAGAAAAATGTCATCAAATGTTCTGCTCGCCATACAAATGTGTTCGTGTGTAATGTAATAAAAAAAAGATATGGATATGAAAGAAAAAACATGGAAAGAGACATCGATGGTATGCGTGAATCAAGATGGCTATAGAAGTCGTGTCTGTGTGTGGCGTGTCCGCAGCACCTTATGGGATGAAAAGATAAGAAAAGAAAAATGTTAAACATAATCATCAAGACTGGATCGTCCCCGAGGAGATATGATATGACGTGGTGCGATCGCCAGTCGCTTCCGACCAGTCGTCCTTCTAGGACGCTACCCGGGACACGATCGTCCCACCGTGTTCGAGGCCGCCCCCAGGAAGGAAAACGTCCGGCGTACTCTCGAACGGGACAACCTTGCCCGAAAATCCATCCTCCATGCCCTCCGCACCCATCGAGATCGACCGCTTCTTTCCCTTATCTCGCCGTCCTCCTTTGGCGAAATCGGGAGGGCCGACCACCGGCCTGATGCCGTCCGACGACACCATCCGCATCACGGTGCAGAGCGTGTCGTGCACATCACTCCCCTCCCAGTCAATGTCGGAGACGACGTTG